>VYZP01054742.1:63867-92995 GCA_013400635.1 Hypocryptadius cinnamomeus
ATCCATGGGGATGCAGAGATCCACCCGCAGCCCATGGGGATCCATGGAGATGCAGAGATCCACCCACAGCCCATGGGGATCCACGGGGGATGCAGAGATCCACCCACAGCCCATAGGGATCCATGGGGATGCAGAGATCCACCCACAGCCCTCGGGGATCCATGGGGATGCAGAGATCCACCTGCAGCCCATAGTGGAGGTGCCCAGGCCAGAGTGAGTGGATGCCTGGAGAAGGCTGTGATCCAGTGGGAGACCTGGTGGAGAGAGGGCCCTGCTTCCAGGCTGGAGCAGCCTGTCCTCGGAGGGCTGCACCCCATGGAAAGAGAGACCCATGTCACAGCAGTTTTGGGAGGACTGTGTGCCCATGGGAGGGACTCAGCTGCTGCAGTTTTGGGAGGACTGCTGCTCATGAGAGTGGACCCATGCTGGAGTAGTTTATGGAGAACTGTCTCCCGTGGGAGGAAGCCCACAGTCTCACAGGGGAAGGACTCCTCTCCCAGAGCAGCAGAAGAAAACCTTGGGTGGTGAACTGACCAAAACCCCCACACCCTGTGTCCCCTGCACAGTTGGTGGGAAGGAGGGAGGGGTTGGGGGAAGTAAAAGTTTTTTAAGGGCTTGTTTTACTTCTCATTATCCTCCTCTTATTTTGTTGGTAATAAATACACTTTGTACCTCTAAGTTGAGCCTGTTTTTCCCTTGGACGGTTTTCTCATGGTTCTTATGTCAACTCATGTAGCCTTTGTTAATTTTTTTCTCTCCTCTGCCCAGCTGAGGCAGGGGAGGATGAGCAAGTGACTTTTGTGAGTGCCTGGTGTTTGGCCAGTGTCAAACCATAACATGGCTTTTGTCCACAGGGAAAAATAATACTCGTGTGGATCTTACTTGGATCCTACAACTTTGAGGCCAAGAACTCAACATTGAATAACTCTGTCAACAAGGCTGGGAGTTTATTATTGTATAAGGCAAAAAAAAGTATATGAGAGTCTTGAATGGTAACAGATTTTATCTTTCAATACCTCTCTTCTTGCTGACTTGGATTCCTTTGTTGGCACACTTGGCTCCTGTTACCTTTTAAGTAAGGTGATGCAGATGTAATCCTAGAGATAGATACTTCAAATTCTCTCCTTCAGCTTTCTCTTTCTTTTAGGGTTTTAGTTTTGTTTGCTTTGGGTTTGTGTATCTGTTTTTGTTTTGTTGTGGTTTTTATTCCTTGCGAACACAGGCTTCAAACATTTTGGTATGGGAGTGTTGACTTTGTTGGTATATTATCTGTCTGGCAATATTTTCTTATCTCCATAAGCAGGGCCATCTGCATAGAATTGCCATTGATTCCCTGGTAAAGGAAAGCACGTCAGGGAATGGCTCAGTTCCTTATATCTCATCTTTTCTCATGGTTTTTTATTTGAAAGGGCCTTCTGATACTATTTACTTCGCATTCTTGCCTGAAAGGAGGATATCTCTTTTCCTGGCTTTGCTGCCAGTTCTAACATTAGCTGAAGAACAAACCATTCCAGATTCTATCTTGCAAAGCTGGTCTACTTCTGCTGCCTCTTTTGTTCCTCTAGAAAGAAACCTTTACATTACTGTTCCTCATAAGGGTGTGTTAGTTCCTGGTCAGTGCTGCTCTGCCTGCCTGCGAGCCCACCCGGGGTGGCTAAGCCAGGGTCAGAGGATGGGATGGTCCTGTTCCTCACCCACTGAGCAGCATTCTCCTGTGCTAGCCCTGGCACCATCGTGAGCGCAGCCTGGAAGCGGGAGGGGATTACAGACTGAGCTCCCTGAACTGGGTCAGCATGGGCATGTCAGACAAGGATCAGTGCCAGCCACCAGCACAGCATAGGAATGCAGGGCCCGTGGGATGGGGAAGCCTCTGTTTGTGACAGGTACTGGCTCAGCCTACTAAACCATGCTGAAAAGCCTGCACCGAGTGTGCTCTGCCTCAGTGCTGTGCAGGTCTGGCCAGCTAAGACCGTGTGGAAGAGCTGCTCTGAACTGGGAAGCAAAACCTGACTGTGATTAACCCTGGACAATGAGGCTGGTGACAGCACAGTCTGAGTATGTTTTCCTGTGGCAGCAGCCATAGGGTAGCCAGACAAGCCCTCCTTTGCACAGGGGTCAGAGAGGACAACTTGGACTTTTATTTATTTATTTATTTATTTAAATGTTCTAAATTCTGAAGTGCCCAAGCTCGTCTACAAACGTGAACAGCTGTGAATAAAAGCTGAAGATCTGGAGAAGCAGACAATTACTTGGTTTTAAATAGTGGCTCATAAAACCATAATGTATGTGAAAGTTACTAAGGCACTTGGCATGAGAGCACTGTGTTTGTGACACAAACTGCTTTGTTTGTAATGCCATATCATCTTAAAGAGCTGCCTTTAAGTCACAGAAAAGCAGTATCACTGGCCAGCATCACTGGCTTAAGTGATGTGTTTATAGCTCAGTGAGTTTCTTACATATTTAGTTAACATCAAGTTAATAACTGGAGGAGAAAATCTAGAATTTTTCTACACAAAAAACTACTCCACCATTTTCTGTGGAGCATAAGGTGGTTGCTTCTCCTTATGCTCTAATACTAAAAGGTTAGTAATACACCTATGTATTTTAGTGATTCTTTGTACCTGGTAGAAGTAGAAAGTAACCAAACTTTAAATCCTTTCCCACCTTCAATTTGTGTAATTTCTAGAGAAATCTGAGTCATAACCTGCTTGGGGCTTTGCAGTTCATCGTCACGTTTGCTCTTAGTAATTAGATTTCATCATTTTTCTAGCAAGTGTTTGAATGGTCCATACTCTCTGACTGTATTAATTTTTTTTTCAAGTATACTGAAAAAAAATTTTCTTACATTAGCATTGTTTGATGTATTTAACAGGTGCAGCTGTGCTGTAAAGGTGGTGAATTTCTGTGGTTTTATTTGTGGCCATTCAACATAGATACCTTCCAGAGTCAAAATCTCCACAGGAATGCTGCTTATAGGCACAGTGTTATTGCTCATTAAGATGATAGGTCATACGCTACTAAACAGGGAATTTCTGAAAAGGTGAAAGGAAGAAAGGCTGTTCATTGTGACGAAGGAGTGGATCACACAAGTGATGTCTGGTAAGAATTATTGCTAAACTTTTCCCCAAGCTCTAGGACAAACACTGATTCAGTCATACTTCAGAACCCATTCCAAAAAGAGAAGCACGTAACTCAAAACACTAGTTATGAAATAGCAACAAGAACAGTCTTTCGCATCACCAAAATCAAATGTTTGTTCTGCTCGTATGTTTTCATATTCACACCAATCTCCTGGTTTCAGATTTTCTGAGCTAGTGATAACTGAGCTTTTATGGTGAGTTCTGAGTCAGACGTATGCCACATGTGTCTTTAAACATTTAGCTAGATTAACTTACGATTTAATGTTAATTGCTGAATTAGTTTACAAATTTCATGAAAAGTCCAAAAGAAGGGAAAAATGAAGTACTAAATTACAGTAAAAGCATTTAGACTCAAGTACTTACAAGGTATATTAAGTTCTATATTTATATGGCAATGCTTAGGCATTGATTCTCAAAGTAGCTGTATGTGTACATGTCTTTTATAATACCATGAATGGTAGTTGCTTGAAAATCTCTGGCTTTCTTTGCATTTTTTTTTTTCATTTTCCTGTATGTTATAGATGTAGTTATTACTTCAACTGCTTACAAGTATGAGTACTCCACTTTTCATAGTATAAGATGATTTCTGAAAAGGCTTTAGCAGATGCACATGTATTCAGACCAAATGGGTTTCTACAAGCTCCAGTCCAGGCATCATTAATAGGAAATGGCTGGTATACAGCTGCCTTGGAAGTTTTACAGCCATACACATTCTTCCAGCTTATACACTAAATACCACTACATTTTGACATAGACTTCACATTGGTATTTTAAACTCCTTTTTCTATGAGGAGATATGGTTAAAAGTATTTTCTCTAGTACTATCTAGATCTTCACATTCTGTAGTTTGATAATTACTTAAGTATTTTGTTAAGGCATTTGAGGCATAGGAACATCTCACATTTTCACTTTTGTGTTGTTTTTACCATCGCCAAGTTTTACCCAGAATCCTACATGTGTTTAGACTGAGTTCACTCTCATACTGGTTGTGTTCATTTTACATTTGTCGTGTCACCACATTCAGTGAATTATTATTGTTCCCACTGTAACTGCAAAGGAGCAGTTACAAATTCCTCTAGAACAGGTCAGTACTTTTTGCCTTTTAGCAATGCATGTGCCAAAGGTTAGTGACTCAGAAGTGTCGCTTGAGAGAGAACCACAGAATACCAAGATTCACTGAATCTAATATGACATTTCTTTTTGTAAAACTGGGAGAGACAATGCAGCTGTGAAAGTGTAGTGCAGCCCTGCTTTTGTCTGTATATGAGAAAGCTGAGAGCTCTTGAGCTTTGCAGTACTGCTTAGTCTCATATTAAAAAGAAAAATTAAAAAAAAATTGAACATACAATAGAGAAGACTGTATAAACTTACTCTCAGCTTTAACTGTCTGTATAATGCTTCTGCATTTATGTCACATTGAGCTATATTAGATGAAACTTTAAAGTGAAATGTAATCCTATGGTAAAAGGAATTCTCAGGAAGGAACCAAGAAAAAATGTTTATCTACTGAGCAGTGAATGGTTTTACTGCACCTGAAGTGTGGAAGTTACAGCCTTTAGATATTATGCTTTTGCTTACAAAGGAATAACCAACAGCTGCCTTTTTTTTTTTTTATCCTCCTTTCCCTCAATAATGTAATTGCTGTTCCTACTAGGCATTAACTGGATTGGACAGCATAAAAATAGTGTCTGACCATTACTCAGTCTTTTGTATGAAGTTTCAGCAGTGTTGATAACTTGTGTTTCTTGTCTTGTCTACTGGCACAGTGACAAGTATGCATGTTTGGTGTTACCCAGACTGCACAATTGAGTGCTGGATAGACAATATGAAACTGGAGACAGAGCTGAATTGTTTATATACATACAGGAAAGAGGGAAGGTTTTGTCTCTGCCTGTCTAGTGTTTGCCTCTCACCCACCTATTCAACATGTTGTTTGTTCAAACTGCTAGAAAAAGCAGGAAAGAGAATTTAATTTTTGACTGCTTTCAGAAGAGTAATTGTCAATTTCTTACAGCCATGTGTAAAGCTGTTAGTGTGTCTCTGTTTTGTATCTGCAGTAAACCATGGGTTTGCAGGAGAAGAGAATCATCAAACCTTCAGTAATGCTTCCAGCTTTTTCAGCGTGCCTTTTCTTCTGAACATCTGCTGCCAGCATAGACCCAGAGCACTTTACTCATTCAAATTTGCATTCCAAAACCCAAATGTGAATATAAGAAAAAGAATCTGACATCAGAATTCCTGTTATGCAAAAGAATCTGGGGGTTTTTTTTCCCTAAGAATTACAGAACTCTGTAAAAGCATGTAATATCTCTTTGTTCTGGTTAACAGTAACAAAAATTACTTATTTGCCTGACAAATAAGCCACATCAATCCATTTACAAAAGTGTAATTTAGAATGAACAAGACAGTACTGGTGAGCACATTGATGTGAAGAAGTTCATTTTTGTTCCTGTGTGCAGCTTATGACTTGGAACACTTTTTCTATTTGTACACAGATGCCAGTTTTTCAGTGCCAAGAATGCTCCTTTCATACACTACAAAGTTCTAGCAACTGTGCAGCTCCTCTTTCTGTCAAGGGCTTTGTATGTGCCTGAGAGTTAAATCCTTCTACTTCTTTTCTGCTTCATCTCCCCCGCATGCTTTCATTCCTTGACCTTCAGTTGCACTAAACTAATTTTCAAGAGCATGGTTTGACCTAATTGCTTAGCAGAGTATGATCAGAGAAACCCATATATTGTCTGATAACCCAGTGGTCGTAACTTCTTTAAAGTCATGTGCTTCTTTGGAAGGAGAAGACCACACTGATTGCAGGGAGGCTGTGTGCTGGTGCTGTCTGTGGAGGATTTAGTAGCTCCAAGATCTTTCCTTTCTCTTTCTTTCATAGTCTGAAATACTATCGCCATGCCACCTTTTCTTCTGGAAAAACCTTATCCTTCATGCTGCACAGCACTTCAGAAAGACAAACTCTTGAATCTGTGCCTTGAAACTGTTTCTGCACACTGTTTTTTACAAGACTTATGTGCAGGAGTAATGTAAATTTGAAATGCTGTCATGATCTGGAAGCAGCTAACTAACAGAGGTCATGAGTCAAAGTAGAGCAAGAGATGCAATGACAGCTATTAACCCCCATGTTCTGAAAAGGTTCAAAGCACAGCAGCAAGGAAATGTAGGAAGAAGAGAGGGAGCATGATCGCCTCATGTCAGCAGTGCCTTCCTTAGCTGCACCTTGCTGCAGACTTTCTGGTGCCTTTTCAATACTGGCGGTACTTTCTGTCTAGCTCATCAGGGCCATCTCTAAAATATCTTGAAGGGGTATTCTGCTGCAGAGTGAAGCTTTCATCTATTGAAACCTGTGTTACCTGCCCTTGCTCACTGTGTTGATGAATGTGGGGCTGCACTGTGACGTGGCTACTCTGTGTAGAGTCTCTTAATGCACTTCTGGTTTAAGCTTTGTGTAATGGTAACATAAATGAGAGAGCCAAGTGAAGGAATGTTTTTTCTACCTCCTTTGTAAGGCAGATGGAAATTGCTTTCAAGTTCCTTGTGTATGTCTATATGTACTAAAACAAGCCACAGATTAAGTGGAGGCACACGGGTTTTGCAAGCTTATGGAGTAGCCTAGTGACAAGAAAATTCACTCGCTAAAATAAGACCTTCACTGTCAAGTAGGAAGTGTTTTAGGATTATTAAAGTTGATGATCTGCAAGGCATGGTGCAAGGAAGAACATCATTGTTTCCTAGCTGCTGTTGGATTCATTTGCTAAATAAAATAATTTTGAGATACTAGTTTGTCTTTTCGTGCAGGAATGATTGTGCCTCTGTAGGAGATTTTATTGCTTGAATCATGCAGAATTCAAAGCAGGGGCTTTGAATTGTATTGAATTGTATTTGACTTGTAGCACTTAGTAGTATTCTTTATGTTGTCATCATGACTGCTTTTTGCAGGGAAAAAGAAAGCTGAGGCAGGAGAGCTCTTCTGACTGTCTCTTTCATTTGAAAAGTAGTAAGTAAACGATAATTTTTTGTTGTTTATGTGTTCCAGTATTAGACAGTTTTTCTGTCTTTTTTGTAACTTCTTTTTATAAAAGTTAGGGACAATAGGGTGATGTTCTTTAAGTGTCATGTATGTGTCGCCAAGGATGTAGTTACAAATCAATATTATTCATTTCTTACAATTCTGTCAGTCTGTAATTTATGCCGTAAAGTTTACAGCCCATGGCCCTTGAACATACAACATTAAGTACTCTTGTAGCAGGTCTTTTAGAAGCAATGAAAGGGTAAAAGCAAGTGGGAATATATTTGTAAAGGAGATGACTCCCTTTTTTTCTTAAAATAGAGGTGGAGGGGAAGAAGGCTGTGTGCCTCTTTATAGAGACATGCAGGGATGTATGGTAGTTATGTTCAGTGCTTGGTTTTTCTTCCATTTTTACCATACATATACTGTTATTGATATGTTTTGGGAGGTCTAGTGTTTAGTCAGCTGTACAAAATTACTTAATAATGAAGTTCTGTTCCTTCACTCAATTCTCTTTTTCATTTGGAAGGACTATGACTTTTTAAACTACTTTTAACATTTAAGCACAACTTTCTTCTATCTGCTGAGTAGTCTTATGTTTAATACTGTTTATGGCTGATGGTTTTTCATACATTCTCAAGAACGACAAGTAGCTGGAATGAAGAAAAAGAAGTATCTTTTAAAACAGTTTCCTAGCTCATTTAGACCTGAAACACTGGAAAAAGCACAATAACATAATGTGATATCTATTGAACTGATAATTGAATCCACCCTCTAGGGAAAGTGATAAGCTTTGTGGATAATGGTTACTCTCACCTTGTTGGTAGTTATCAAATGTGCATGAGAGTGTTTGGGTTGCATGTACCTGCAGGGAGGTAGTTACTGCACATTTATCAGATGCATGATGTACCCTCATGCTGGCATGAGAGCAGGTTTACTCTAGTTTTACTGTAAGTATTTATAATGGCTTGTCCTTGTGTAGTGTGGAATAGGGGGCTTGCTTTAACAAAAGCAAAGAGCTGCAAGTTTCAGGTTTGCTGCCTGGAGTGCTGGTATTCACCCTATCTTTTTAGTAGATTCCTGTATTTCAAGATTGCACAGGGAAGAAACTGGTTAATCTTTGTAAAGCTCAGACTAGGTTGTTAAGCACATTTGACAGCTTGTTTGTTTGTAGCTTTTTAAAAATCAATTGTGTTCTACCCATTGTTCTTCCTTCTCTTTCTTCCTCCTTGTATTAAGGTTCAGTTGTTACTGTACACCATCAGAAGCAACACTTCACTGCCTTCTGGTCTGCCTTGGATGTTATCTTTGCTTACATTTGCATTTTGCCCTCTGCACTTTGGCAGGTATTCAAAAGTCAACATGATATTCACTTCCTGCTGCCTGTTGGATATTTTCCTTGACTTTATCTCCAAGTGTCAAAATGCACCACGCTGTCCTTAATCACTCAATAAACAGACAGGAGTTGAGATTTTCCAGGATGTTGAAAGCTTGAAAACATCTTCAGGTTTATCTGAAAGCATCTCCTCTGCCTATGCTGTGTTTTTAGCCTATTATTTTCTTCCTCAGAAAGTTGACTTGTTCAGTAACAAGCTCACCAGTGAATTCCTGTCAGCTGAGTTTTATGGTTGCTGTTTTCTTAAAGTTGATATAGCTGTTTTAACCAAAAGTTATTAGAATATTAAAAAAAGAAAAATCCAACCTCCCCAACACCTCAGCTTAAAAATCAATCGCAAGGCAATAGTGAAGCTGGGATCATTGTCATCTGAAGAAATATTACAGGGAAATCTTATGTATGTTAAGTTTTAAATTGCTAATTATTAATATTGCCCTTGGTTATTCATAAGTAAGTGATGAAAAATTTCATTTCTCTGAAGATACTTAGAATTTTTTTTCTGAAAATTGAAAAATAACTGGTTTTGTACAGGGTAGGAAGATGCTGAGAAAAGAATTAGTGCTAATATGTTAACATTTTTCAGATTCATCTGCATTTCATATTTTTTGCATGCTTTTGAGAGGTCTCTAAAGCATGTCGAGATGAGAGATGATTTACAGTCTCTTCTTTGCCATTTGCAGTTGCTGCATTGCTTTTAAGCAATGCAGTTTTAGGTGTTTGGGATGAGCATTCCATTGTAGTTTTGGTTGGAGGAGGTTACTCTGATTCTGTCTGAAAAACTATTTCAGAGATGGAGCTATAAAGTGGCCTTTTGATCTGATCACAATGGAGCAACTGTTGAATTAATCACTTTTTTCCTGTGGCGACAACAAAGTTGGTCCTGCATACAACATCACTGTTGTCTGTACAAGCCTTTCTGCTGAAGTTCCCAAGCATTTAAGCTGCACATCAATACTCTTCTGGGATTAGAAGATGACATAGTAAAGGAGTATCTTTACTCCTTTGGTCGCATTTCTGCTGAATTTCAAGTTACAGGGGCATTTATGCAGTTTGACTATTCTGCTCACTTGAAAAGGCCTTCACACCATTGCATGATGGCCTCTTAGCTTGTTTTCTGTGGAATTTGGGTGTAACTTGTCACCAGTGAAAGCTGACGAAAATATTTGGAGTTGACTTTGTACTTTTTAACGTAGGTGGTTTAGTGCTACTACTGTAAAGTTAATGTAACAAAGTGTAATGTTTTCAGATCTGTCCTCTCAGCTTCATAGTTCAGGGAGAAAATCATCTACAGGGAAAAGTTTCTGACCTATTTTGCATATTCTGTCAGTCTTAATTTAAAACCATGAGCTTTAGGTGATCCATCTCTGTCCTGTATAAAAAAATCAAATTTGATGTTTCCATAATATTATCCCAAATGTAGTGAACTAGCTATAATTAATTTCAGCTTTATTTCTTGAGAGTAATTAACTTCCTGTGGTTGGAAGAAACTGAGCAGCCTGGTTGCAGTGGGCATGCCACTGGTGGAGATTGCAGTCCTGAGGGATATGGGTCAGGCAAGTACTAAAGTTAGGCTCCTGAACTTCAGGAAAGCAGACTTCCAGCTCTTCAGAGAGATAGCCAGTGGGCTGTCATGGGAGACTGCCCAAAGGATCAAGGGAGTGAAACAGAGCTTGCAGATCTCTGAGGAAGTATTCTATGGAGCAGAAGAGCTGGCAATCCCAGGAACAAGCAATTGGGCAAGGAAGGCAAGAGACCAACATGGCTGAGTAGGGTGCTGCTGGTCAAACTAAAGGGAATGAATCAAATGCAGAGGCAGTGGAAACAAGGACAGATGAGCTGGGAAAGGCATAGAGATGAAGTTCAGTGGATTAGCAGTGGGGTGAGAAAGACCAAGTTCTACCCTCCCTGATAAACAATGCTGGCTAACTGGTACAAAAGGATGAGGAGAATGCTGAGGTATTCAACTTTTTTTTTTGCCTCATTCTTCAATGGCAACCTTCCTTCCCACATCTCTTGAGTGTGTGGGCAGCAGGATGGGGACTGGGGGAACAAAGTTGTTCCTACTATAATTAAATACACAAATATGTATAATATATAATAAATATAATTAAAGGATCTGGTTCAGGGCCACCTGAGGAACTTAAACATACATAAATCCATGGGACCTGATAAGATGCACCTTAGAGTCCTGAGGAAATTGGCTGATGTAGTTGCAAAGCCATTCTTCATGATATTTGAAAAGTCATGGCAGTCAGGGGAAATGGAAAAGGGGAAGCATTGTACTCATCTTTAAAAAGAGTAGAAAACAGAACCCTGGGAACTACTGACCTGTCAACATCATCTCTGTGCCTGGAAAAATCACGGAACAGATCCTTCTGAAAGCTGTGCTAAGTGCATGGGGGACAGGGAAGTGACTCAAGCCAGCATGGCTTCACCCAGAGCAAGTTCTGCCTGACCAACTCAGTGGCATTCTATGATGAAGTGACTACATCTATGGACACGGGAAAGGCTACAGATAAAATTTATCTGGACTTCTGTGAAGCCTTTGACACAGTCCCCCACAACATCCTTCTCTCTAAATTGGAAAGAAAAAAAAAAACTGTTTGGAAGTGCTCATCCAGAGGGTTGTGGTCAATGGGTCAGAGCCCCAGTGGGTATCAGTAACAAGCAGTGTCCCCTGGGGTTTGTACTGGGACCAGTGTTATTTATTATCTTCATTAATGGCATAAAGGGATCAAGAGCACCCTCAGGACATTTGCAGGTGACACAAAGCTGTTGGTGCTGTTGACACACCTGAAGGACAGGATGCCATCCAGAAGAATCTGGGCAAGTTCAAGAACTGGGCCCATGGGTATCTCACGAGGTTTAACTAGACAAAGACCAAGGTGCTGCACCTGGGTCGAGGCAACCCCCAGTATCAGCACAGGCTGGGGACAGATGGAAGGCAGCCCGGGGGAGAAGGACTTGGGGGTGCTGGTGGGTGAGAGGCTGGACATGAGCCAGCCATGGGCACTCCTAGCCCAGAAAGCCAAACGTGTCCTGGGCTGCATCCAAAGCAGCGTGGGCAGCAGGGGAGGGAGGGGATTCTGCCCCTCTGCTCTGCTCTGCTGAGAGCCCACCTGGAACCCTGCATCCAGCTCTGGGGTCCCAGCACAGGAAGGACATCAGTCTATTGGAGTGAATCCAGAGGAGGGAGAAAAAGCTGAGACAATGGGGTTTTTCAGCCTGGGCTGAAAGAAGGCTTTAGGGTGACCTAATCTCAGTACCTGTACCTGAAGGGAGCCTACAGTAAAGACAGAGAGATTTTACAAGAGCAGATAGTAGGAGGACAAGGGAGAATGGCTTCAAACTGAAGGAGGGTCGGTTTAGATTAGGTGCTAAACAAAAACTCTTTGCTGTGAGGGTGGTGAGGCACACTCAGGGGTTGCCTGGAGATGTTGTGGATGCCTGATCCCTGGAAGTGTTCAAGACCGGGTTGAATGAGGCTCTGAGCAAAATCAAGGCCGTTCTATGATTCTACAATTTTAAGAGGAATACAAAGCAACACTGGCATGAAGAACTTTAGCTTATTGCTATTTCATCCTAGGACTTGTGGTAGCACTTTCTGCCATGCCTTCTATGAACAGGGTTTGGGGTTTTTTTAATTATCTTTTAAGCTGGATCATTGAGCATTAATGGTTAGAAGTAAGTTTTGCTTTTGTGAGATCGGTTTAAGAAGAGATGTGATAACAGGAAGAAGTAGCTGGGAATGCAGGGGCAAAGTAGGGTATATGCAAATATTTTTTGTACCAGCTTCACTTCTAGGCAGACAAGGAACATGTTAGAGGCCCGTTCCACAAAGCCATGTGCTGCAGAATTGTCACTGTGCTAGCAATCCAGCCAAACAAATGTTTATATGCTGTATGATGTTAATAGGAAAATTAGTTAAACTGAATTGTGGAAAAATACTGTTTTGGGAGGACTATGAGTAGAAAAAATTATAAATTGATAATAAATTGCATAGAGAAGTCTCATATTGGTCTCGATAGTACTGCTTTTTACACTAATTTTATGCACTCTTCTGATTTACATTAGATATTTGTTTAATGTATGGCCTACAAAGGCTTTAACTTTGGAGCAGAGCTTAAAATTCAATAGAGCTATGATCATACCTGCTTTCATTTTTTGGAGCTCTGGTAGTATCTTTTTTGTACTACCCTGGTGATATTGACCAAAGTTTATTCCTTCTGCTAGTCATGTGGTAGATGGGGAAAAGAGTCCCAGCATTATAGCATGCAAAATCATGTGAGGCCAGAAAAAGTGGCTGCTTCATGGTGATTGCCTGGTTTCCATCTGGATGTCAGTTTCCTGTAGCATCTGCAGAAGATGTTCCTTGTGCTCGCTGTGATTCTGGTGACCCTGTACTTGTGAGAACACATGTATGTGTTTGTGCATAGGCAATGCTAGTGGTTTGCTTCTGCAGCACGCTCACTGCGTGCCTCCATCTTTCATGTGGGTGCTGCTTCAAGCCCTTCTGTCATCCAGTTTAATCTTATTATGTTCCCATCTCTGATAAGTTGTCTTCTTTTAGCACCATGCTGAAATGGTTGTGTGCAGGCATGTCTTACAGCTGCCTGGTAACTTGTCCCATGCAGCTGCTGCTGGATTGCATCTTCCAAAGGGACCTGGATTTTTGAGGAACCTTTGTTGGGAGGTGTTGATACTCACTGTGAAGTCAATTTATATTTGTATCCCTCACAAAGTTTGTGTCTGGCTGTTTGCAGCAATGCTTGTATTTACCTTGTTCACTCTCAAGGGGAAACCTAGACTCACACATGTAATAGAATTTCAACTTGTTCACTCAAATGTTCTTTGAGTCATAGTTTGAGATAAATCTCTGATGCTGAAGTTTTGTTTGGTTTGGTTTTGGGGTTTTTTTTTGTTTCTATGCTTTGAGAAAGCTTTCAAAAAGAGCAATAAGTGTCTTCAGTTGTACATAGTGAATGCATTGAAAATGACAATGAATTTAAGCCTAAAAGCTGTTTATAAAACAGCTGAGACTCAATGGTGGTGTTGCCAAGACAATAAAAATTAATTCAGAAGCTTTTCTGACTTTTTATATGATTGTGCAGTTTCAGAAAGGAAGGTGTTGGAGGATTCCCTATTCCATTTGACAAATTCTCATGTCAAGCCTACAAGCTGATTTTTGACTGCCAACCCTGCAGTAGTGTACTTGCAGCAGCTGAGCTCAGCTCTCTGCCTGTCACCACCAACACACTATCACTTCTGCCAGCTAGACAGTCTTATGGTTACACTTGGAGTAACACCTGTGCAAACTCATTAATTGCTAGAAAAATTTCACTGATGTCGCTCTAGGAAACAGGAAGAGAGCAGTCTGTATTTTCTGGCAATCTTTTTCGGTTTTGCCTCTGAAAACTGATTTTCCTCCCAGCACATCGTTGGCATTCAGCCATGAGGAAGCTGTGAGGCCAAAGCAGCTCTTGCTGCCAGAGAAACACCTGACCTGTGAAGGGAAGGAAGACTTTAACATGCAATTGTTGCTTTGCAGGTGCAAACTTGGGTGCCCCTAGGTTTTCTGGATGTTGCTACCAAGATTATGAGTGTCTTCCATTAGTTTTTTTGTGGCTGCTAAGGACTAGCTACATGGTTGCTCATAGCTGGTCAGAGCAAAGGTACTGCACAGGTTGCCATAACAAAACAGTATTTTCTGCAGTGACAGACAGTCCATGCTGAATCCTGAATTGCATGCCAGCACACTTACCTTCCTGACATGTTATGAGGCTCTTTGCTTCCAAGTGCCAGACAGTCAAGGGCAGTTAAGAAACCAAGATATCCTGGGAGCCCAGTCTTACTTTCTTTGGGTAAATGGGGGTTACTTTCTTTGGGCTCCAAACTACATAACAATAAAGATGATCCCCTGTTGTAGCAGGTGTGTGCCATCTGGCTTCGAGGGCACTGGCCTCAGTGAGGTAGCAGTACCTGTGGAGGGCTGCCTGCTGCACCCTTGGCTCTTGCCAGCCAAATTCTTAGTTGTGTTCCATGAAGCATGCTGGGCTCTTAGCAGTAGTCCCAGCAGAAGGGAGTGATCCAGAGGTGATGCTGGCCCCATCTGCACCTCATCTCCCCTTCACCAGTAGCAGGGCCTGCCCCAGGACCCCCAGCTCTCTCTGCCAGCTGCTTCAACAGCTCCTGATCAGAGCAGGGAAGAAACAACCATTTCTGGCATCCAGCACCTTGGAACTTGGTGAAATTGACTGAGCAGCTAGAATAGTTTCAGAAACATGGTAGTGTAGAGGGATAGTAGGAGTCTGGTTTGAGTTTTGCGTGCTGAACAACTGAGAAGAAGTACAAAGTGGCCTTGAGGCGGGTTACTGAGACACCATTAATAGGAAGGGAGCCATCCTGCAAAACACTGGGCTGTCCCCTGGCTTCATGGAGCTATGTTTGAGTGCTAACTTCCTGACAAGTAGCTACTGCTGCCTTCGTAGCTGGGCATGAGATCTTATGGGAGGTGAAACATGAAAATGCTACTTGGCACACTCTGTCTCTGGCAGCACGGGTTTTCTTACCCAGTATAATAAATCCTTCTTAAAAGATATGCTTCCCTAGAATAAAAAAGGACTATTAAAATTTGTTGTCCTTCATCACAGTGTTTTGCAACGCCATTTGTGGCAAATGTACTACCACACTGGTCTCTTTCTGGTAGCTCCTCTTTGACATTTTAATGTGAAAAAGAACAAAATCAAGCTTGTCACCACGGAAGAGCACATTGTGCCGGCCTCCCTGCGACAATTTGTATTGGTCTGGAAAGCTGGTGGCTGGCAGAAGGAAAGGCAGGCTGCTTACAGTACTGGCACAGGATGTCTGTGCAGAAAGCAGTCACGAGGCACTTTGTCCTCTGACACAGTGTTTTTATTAGAGTTGGGCTTCTGTGAAAGAAGCAATAGCAGTCCCTGCTAAGGCAAACCCTGCTCTAGGTAATGTTGCGATCAAATGAAATTTACACAGATAAATGCTGCTTAATGAGAGAAAAAGGAAGGAAATGCATAAATGGAATTTGTATTCCTGAAGCCAAAATAAAATGCCTTTGTTTACTGCATTTGTAACAAAAAATTAATAAAAGTTAGTTACACCTTTGTTTGCACTAGTTGAGCATTTCTATCTTTTTCCTTTGTCAAGGAGGCACCAGATACAAGAAAATTTCAGGAATTTGTGCTGTTTAATATTTGAAATCTTAACTTGAAAAGTCTGTGTCTAGAAAATCAAAGATTGAAGTAGGCTGTGAAAGTAAAATATTTCAGGATTGTTTGCCTCTTGTTTTCATGTG
Organism: Hypocryptadius cinnamomeus; assembly: GCA_013400635.1. NCBI lineage: Eukaryota > Metazoa > Chordata > Aves > Passeriformes > Zosteropidae > Hypocryptadius > Hypocryptadius cinnamomeus. Next base: position 79,746 of record VYZP01054742.1, read on the forward strand.
CAAAACTATGTAGTGGCTACAACAAGTATAGCTGCCACAAAGCAAATGGTCAATTGTGAACTTTTTTTTTTTTTAAATTAGAATACCATATACTGAAGGAACATCTGACCAAAAGTTTCCAAACTTTTTTCCTGAACTTTACAGATTTGATGCAGGGTTAAAATCAACTAAAAGCCCTTTATATCCTTCCAGCATATCTACAGTACTCATCCCTAAGCCTCTGAAATCTTTAAAGTAAAGAAAATGCTTTCAGGAAGTGAATTTGTAGTTAATTTTTGAGGAAGTTATAATAGCAAAGAGAATGCAGTAAAATACATCTAAAAGGATAGAGAGGGAGCTGATGTGCAGAGAAAGTTCATTGAAAGTACTGAAATGCCTCTGGGAGTGACTGGTTCTTCTTTTTTTCCAGGGCCTTGGTAGACTTCAATTTGCATGCAGGGGGCTTCTGAGTTAGAAGCAAGATGAGGAACTGAATCTAGGGACTCACTCCTGGTGATAGCAGTAGGAAAGAAGCTCACAACTCCTTGCTTATACCTAACTCTTAGGCAGGATGGATTTGGATACTGCTTTCTACAAGGGTACTACCCTTTTGTTTGAAAGCTGTAATGAAAAGACCAGCTTTCTGGGAAAATACACTCATTGAAGCTCCATTTACAAAGTAATTTATTGATTCAAAAATAATTGCTTTATTTTGGAGCTGCATATAAACACACTTCATCTCTCCTCCAAATGTCTCCGAGTTACTGCACTTGCTTTAACTCCGGTGCAGTATTGCTTATCCACAGCTTATGAAGCACAAGGGTGGAGGATGGCAAAGCCAGGTTGTGTAGGTCAGTTGCAATTCTAATCTGCAAAATTCTACAGAAGTGCATCTTGGTTAGGACCATAATTTCTAAAGTGCTTCCTTGTAGTTTGTGGAGTCCTTTTCTCTCAGCCCTGGTAATGGGAAGAAAACCTTTCAGCTGCAGCAACTCTTAAGCTGAAATCCATGTGAAAGTGTTTTTATTCTGATGCCTACCTCTTCATCTGAGTAGGAAGAGCCGAAGCACTGAGAGCTGGAATTGGTGCAGTAGAATCTCTTGGAGACTGACTGTATTACTGTAGAAAGTGAAACTTATCAGTAATGTTAGCAATTCTAAATATGCATCTGTTTGGATGACAAATCTCCTTCGTCAAAACCAATTCTAGAAAAAAAATATTCTATTTTGAGAAAGAAGCTGAATTTTAGAAAACCACTTATTTTTAGTAATGCTGATATGGACTTGCAACATTTTTTTCTTCCTTTTTTCTGTTGTATTAACCATCAGTGCTAATATTCGTTCAGCATACTCCTTGCATTAATAAAAGTGTCAGCATTGCTTACAACAGTCTGCAGCCTTTCCTTCAGAGCAACAGTTTTTCTAGTGTTCATAAAGATCATTGAAGTAGTCATGGAGACTTCTGACTGCTTCAAAACATTGACTGCTGAAGTCAGAAATGGAGGTGGTGTTAGGTCAAATCTTACATACAGGAGGCAGCTTCTGTGCACAGCATTGAGTTGCAGAAGTGGGATGACTTCATGCTCTAGCTTCATACTTTATAAAACCATCTCTAGAAATCACTTAATCTGTTTCTCTGCTTTAAAAGAAGATCAACTCAGCTACCTATAAATATAAAGAAGGGTTAATGGTATTCTCTGCATAGCACTGAAAAATGAAACATTCTTTTCTTGACTAAATGCATACTGCTAGCTTTTTTATGATGAGTCAAAGTAAGTTCTTATAGGCAGAAAACATGTTAAAAACATGCAGGGAATATTTGATTTTTTTGAGAGAAAGTGTATGTGTTGCTATTTTTTTTCACGCAATGAAAGAGGTCCAATAGATTAATAAGGTGACGATGCATCTATTTCTCATATGAACTTGATACAAGCTTTTTAATTTTCAGTGATCTGTTCTTATTTCTCATTTAAGTTCTGAAAAAGTTAGATAATCAGACCTCCAAAAACTGGATGTTTTCCTGTATTCTCAAATTCCCTCTAGGAGTCTGACTGGAAACTTCATTCTTGCTCCACAAGGAGCACTTATGCAAAATAAAATGTGTGCTTAACCTGGGCTCATGTAATTATCCAGCAGTCATGCTCCAAATTTGCTGTCTCTCTAGTGCTGTACAACAGCACTTCCAAATCCTACCAAAGGAAGAGAACACTGTGTTTTTAATGAAGTGAGCTGGTTTTGGCACTGGTGATTTTCATCCATTACTCTCAAAAGAATGCTGTGATTGTTGCTGTAGCACAGAGTTCTAATAGAATGTATTTCCATGTTAAACAAAACCATGTTATTACCAAAGTAATAACAAGCAGCGATCTTCAGTTCAGCATATTTTAACATAAAAGCTGCGTAGATTGAATTGCTAGGTCATAGGCTTTATTTTTTTCTTTAAGGAAGAGGGCTGGAGACACAGGGATTTGGCTAGAAGTTAGCTATATAAAAAGAAAAATAAAATGCTTGTCACTGTCTTTGCTCCCGGCTCCAGTGATTGAATCTGTACTGTGCTCTCAGATTGGACAGCATACAGGTGCTGCAGTCTTCTCTGTCTTCAGAGTTAGAGCTACATGCATGCAGTAAGCCAAAGAAGAATTATTTTAGTGTGGTTTTGGATAATTGTGCCATTTAGTTCAGTTATTGTGAGACTGTTGATAAGAGAGGAAGTAAAAAAACCTAAAGCTAACCTGAAGGAGTTATATTTACATCTTTGAAAGTATAGTGGATTGAAATTAAAAAAGAAATGTGAAACTTCCTACATAACAGAATTTCTGTGAGTGAAATATCTTGGCAAATGCAGGAACTTCAGAACGTTTGTACTTTAAGTGCGGCAGTACTTAAAATGAACTGAGTTGATCCAAAAGCAAGTGGGTAGGTAGATGTCCAAGAATTTCCCACTGAAATACTTTGTTTAAGGAACAGATTTTTTTATTTTTTTTTTAATATGTGTGAGAAGGGGAGGATGTAGGGAAGGGGGGGATGGATAGTTTCTATATTGGTGCTGGTTATTCAGCAAGATTTGTAGAGCAATCCTTTTACCCATGTTGCAGATTGATGGGTAACTGTGTGATGTGCCATCTGCTTAAGTGTTTCACATCTGTTTAACTGTTAGGTTAAACTAGGTCTTTGTGCATATATGCTCTTACTTTTTACTTATTCATTAAAAGACCTCTAACAAGTAATTAAGCTATCTAAATAAAAGGGAGTAAATAACCTTGAAAGCAGCAGAATTGTATTTTTAATGAGGTATGTGGAAGCTTCAAATTAATGACTTAGATTACTGTTTGATCCCTTTTTTTGGTAGATTAAAGTATTTGTTTAAAACTGTGTGCGTTAACTTGAACATGCAGTGACTCCCCATCCATTTCATTCATCCATAGCTGAGAACGTATTAGGAGCTGAAGAACTGTTTCTGTCTACAAACTGAATAAGCCCTACTGAGTGTTAAAAGTACAGGATGAGTGTGAACATCATGTTTGGGATTCAGCACTCTGTTTAATCCAGAACAGAAGTGTAATTGTCAGGATGGTTTGGGTTTGGTTGGTTTTTCTTTTCAGTTATGTGTTTGGTGTGCTTTGCCATTTTGTTGTGAAGGTGAGCTAGGTAAGTTGGGAGGAAAGTGAGTGTCAAGCAGAGAACATAGTATAGGCAACAAAAAGGTGATTTGGTGAAGGGCATCTCTCCAAATCTCTCTCATTCATCTGTCATTAGGAGAGACTTTGTGGGGAGTACTGATTGATTTCTTTAATTGAGCTTCTGGAAGAGATCTGAATACCTGGCCACTGTGCTGGAGTCGGGTGAATGTGTAAGGACAGGAAAGAGCACTAACAATGAGAGCAGAGCTGAAAGGAATGAGGAGAATTTTGTAATTTTTCCTAGTTTTGGACAACAATGGCTTGAAGACAGATTTATTGAGATACTAGAGAAGGTGGACTTGCGAATGCTGAAGCTCCAGATGAAGGTGGAGGTCTTAAAAATCTGTGATTTAGACAGCTGAGTGAGGAAAATAAATACAGGGAACTGACTGTGGTGAAAATCATTAGAAGAAAACCTTTATGTTGTATTAAAAGAGCACAGTGAATGGGATTAAGAGGACTGAAGCTGGTAAACACCAGAGACAAACAGCCTATGAAAACATACAGCTTGTTCAAAAGTTAGTTTTAATAAAAAGTGAAAGGAAGCAAGTGGTATTTGATTTGTATTGCAGAATTCTTGATCAAGAAAGACCACAAACCATCGCACAGAAGAAATGGAGCACATTGCACAGTGTGTCATCCGTTGCCACAGTGGTGAGAGAGAACAAGGCTGGTGTATCCCCTGTGCTGTAACCAGGGAACCCAGTCACCACCGTGGGGGCAGAAAGGACAGGAGAGTGAATACCAGGAGGTGCTATGCTCCAAACTCTTTTAAATCTTAGGCTTGTCAGGTTTGTTGCCCTTACCATTATTTCTAATCAGGAGGTGGAATAAACTCATGGAACATTTGCAGCTGTGTGTTAAAAGTAACAAAACCTTATTCAAAGGTCTTCATTTGAAAGCAGACACGGCATTGCATTTAACAGATGGGAGCTATTTCTGTGAATCTTCAAGTGCTTCCCTGAATGATTCCATTGTATCAGCGTTGAAAAGAGAAGTCTACCCAGAGAAATAGTTTGAAGAATTCTGTTTGAAGATTTCTTAAATCTTATCATGCATTCACTAGCATTAAGTTTTACACTTTTAGATAGCATTTTGTAAGAAGTTCTGTCATGTCTTGATCATAAGGTAATGATTTCATGTGTGGGTTTTTTTCATTTACTTTGCACATGAGTTTTACAGATGCCTCTTTCATTGAATATGAAAAAGAAAATTATAAAAGTTATTTTTAATGCCATATGATATTTGAAGACAACTTGGGAAAACAGAAATCACATTAATTTTACAGTTATCTAAATGGAGGTAAATTGAGTCATTGGAAGTTCTTCTTGCCCTTAAAAAAATGAAAAGTCAATAAAAATGTTAACCTGAATTTAAGACTAACTAATGAGGCATATAGAAATACAAAATTTAGGCAGAATCAAAGTTTAAGCTTAAGGACTGATCAGAGCTCAAAGATGCATCGTTCTCACACAGCATTTTCTTCTGAGCAGGTGGTTTCCAAAGGGCTTAGTGAGATTTCTATTACATTATTGAGTTGTTACCTGCCAATTTGAGTTTATGCACGTTAACTCTTATTTAAAGTCCTAGGCAAACTTCATTGTCTAATATTTTTAAACAATTATGAAATGGCTTCATAAGCCTTGACTGTCTCACAATTACGTGCTTTGTATGGCAGTTTAGATAATAAATATTTGTTCAAGTGCTGTACATATTGGAAAACAGAGCTTTCCGTTCTTTGCTGTAACCCCCATATTCCTCTTCCTCATTCTTTTGAGCAATGGTATCTTTAAATAGAGATAAATTTGAGCTCAATGCAAATAAATTCTTCAGAGGTGATCTTCTTATAATTTGTTTATATTAAATTGTGATACATGTTTCTGTTTTAATGCTTTGTTGTAATTTAATATCTTTGCCTTTACTTTGGCAATCGAAAGGGTCTTGAACATTAATAATGTTCATAGATTCATATAATACGCTGAGTTGGAAATGACCTATCAGGATCATTGAGTCCAGCTCCTGGCCCTGCACAGGACATCTGCAAAAAACACACCCTGTGCCTGAGTGTTTTTCAAGTGCATCTGGAACTCTGTCAGGCAGGTGCTGTCACTACGGCCCTGGGGAGCCTGTTCCAGGGCCCAAACACCCTCCTGATATGCAACCTCCCCAGAAGAGGTTCAGGCCTGAAGGTCCTGTCAGTGGTCACCACAGAGGAGAGGTCAGTGCCTGCCCCTCCTCTTTCCTTACTGAGGAAGCTGTGACTGCAGTGAGGTCTGTCCTCAGTCTCCTCTTCTCCAGGCTGAACCGATCAAGTGGCCTCAGCTGCTCATCATTCAGCTCCCCCTCAAGGCCCTTCTCCATCCTCATGGCCCTCCTTTGGACAATCTCTAATAGCTGAATATTATGTTGTGATTGAACATAATTTACTTGTTCCTATACTGTAATGCCAGACTGTATACTGACAGACTGAGAGAGTTGGGGCTGTTCAGCCTGGAAAAGAGAAGGTTCTGCAGGGACCTTACAGCAGCTTTTCGATACCTGAAGGGGGCTTAGAGGAAGGCTGGAGAGGGATTTTTCACTAGGGCATGTAGTGATAAAACAAGATAATCTGAAAGAAGGAATTCTTAGAGTAGATATTAAGAAGAAATTCCTTACTGTGAGGGTATCGAGGCACTGGAGGAACTGGTTGCCCAGAGAAGTTGTGGATGCCCCATCCCTGAAAGTGCTCAATGCCAAGTTGGATGGAGCTTTGAGCAATCTGGTTTAGTTGGAGGTGTCCCTGCCTATTGCAGGGGAGTTGGAACTTGATGTTTAAGGTCCCTTCCAACCCAAACTATTCTATGGGTCTATTAGTGTGTGATGCGTCATGACTCACCTAAACATTCCTTTAAAGAGGTGAACCAAACCACAGTTCAACCACATCTAATTAAATATCAAGCAGTTGGACTATGTAAGGAAAATACAAATAACTTCTGCTTTGAACTGTTAATCAATGCACGCAGGTGACTGAGAGCAGCCACAAAAAGGGCAGCTGAGATGCAAAGAGTGAATTTACTCGACTGCCTCGCTAACTGGAGGATCCTGAAACAAGGCTGGGCAGCAGAGACACGAGTGAGGGCACAGGCACCATCAGGCTCAGTCCAGTCCTAGCGGGCGGCGGGGCTGCTGCTGTGCCCATTTATCCAGGGCCTGAGCACGCGTAGTTTAGCACCGTGCTGTGATCTCCCTTAGCTTTTTGTGGTCTCTGCTTTGATCTTTCTCCCAACAGGGAGCTGAAGCATGTCTGGGATAGGGCCTACAAGTCTCTGTAAACATCTATGTTATCTCTACACAGAAATTCTACTTCTCCAAACAGATAGAGGATAAACAGCAGTAGATTTAGCATTTGGTGTCCCACACTGTTTATTCTCTAGGCCTTGGCATTCCCAATTTGAGCGAATCCACCATCTTCCTTGCTGTTCTTCCCCTTTTAACCCTTTCTTCTGAACACAAACGGAACTTACATCACTTTGTTCAAGTGTTTTCACAGCTGTTTTCACATTGAATCACATAATAAAGCATCTCTGACTCTTCATAATTCCTTCCACTCTTCTCCCCACTTCAAGGTCACCTGTCAACACTTAGGAATCACACTGAGCAGATCTACTTGTAGCTCCATGGGGACAATTGGTATAACCCAGTCAGAACACAGGATTTCACTGAAATCCTGTTCCGTTTTGAGTTGTGAATTGAAATGAAGCCATTTTTAAAAGGAAAAAATTGTGAAGGCACTCTCCTTGGATAAAAGAGAGGACTGCATTCTCGTCTGGTAACATAGCAGCCATACTTGGCAAGGGGTATGCATTAGCCTTCAGACAAATTGTAGCAGCAGATGAAAGTATTGCAGGCATTTTGACTTTAAATTTCTTTTTCAAGGTGCTACATATCTAATTAAAACCCTTTTCAAGGACAGAAACTCACTTATGATAAAATGTATCAAATATCTATTCGCTTCACAATATAGTGTGTATAAAATAAACAGTAAACAAAATATAATCCCAAAATATTATCTATTCATATTTTTAATCCTGTGTTTAAAATCCTCATAGCAATGTGTATAGAGATACTGTGCATATTTGTATGCACACAGAGAATGGCTGAAACTTACGCTCTATTCTACTTTATGAAATTCAGCTTAATTGCAAGACTGCATTATTTCAAAGCTTCTTATTTGTGAATGTGAAGAATTCTTCAGTCATCTGCAATTGATTTTTACTGCCAAATTGCTGATACAGGAGCCCTATCTCTGCCTGATGGCCTGTACTAGTTAATAAGTTCTCTTCAGCTCAGCAAATGTATGCACCGGTGTGTGCATGTATTCATGCTCCAACCGTTTAATTTGTTTGACATTAAGTATGTTAGAAAAACTTTATTGTGGTTCTCTCAGTGGAATAACAAAATCCTAAGCAGATGCTGATCATTCAGGTGAGGCTGCTGGGGAAGGAAAGTAGAAAGTTGTACAGGCATGCTTGGTCTTACTTTTAACATCGAGGCACAGTAGGTAGCTGTCTTTCTTCATCTGCTTCTCTCTGGCCCAGCCAGAGCCATCTGATTAATCTGCTCATGCTTAACTAATTACTGTACTGAGGAGCTGTGTTCAGTGAGATGTGATCTTGACCAAATCCATAAATGGATAAATGGGCTCCATAGGGAGCCTTGGCAATGGCAGGCACTTGCCTTTTTTAATGTGTGGCACAGAAAACAGTTTAATTCTATGATGAACCACCCTCACAGTAAGGAATTAAAATACTTTGTAGCACTCAGCACTGCATACACATGCATATCTGTACACGGACAAAGTAAGAGTCTCTTGTCTTTTCATCACTTTTTCTCTTCTTTCCCATCTCCAATATAACTATTCCTCCAAAATTTTTCATACATTGCTCGGAATAATACAAAGCATTTAAGAAATAATAATAAAAACCAGTAAACAACATATTTTTTTCTGAGACACCTCATTTAGGTCTGTCATAAATTTTTTTTATCATGCTCTTATGTCATCCCTTAGGACTAGTGGCTCCTCTGGGTATCGGAGAAAACAGTGAAGAAAATCACTTTTCTGTAAGCTTAGCAAACATCTAGAGAAGTCTGTTAGCAACCTAATGAAATTACAGAAATCAGCAGAGCAACAGAAACTTCCAATTTCATCCATATTATGTGCTGAGGTTGACAGCACAAGACAATTTCTGCAGGATATAAATACATAGCTAAAAGGCATGATTTTTAACATAACCAAACCACAAAAATATGAGGCACAACCTTTAAAACATTGGGGAAATTAATAGATGGGACTAATTCTGAACTTCTTTGTGTCTGGTTTCAGCTGTAATAGAGTTAGTTTTCTTCTTAGTAGCTCTTAAAGTGCTGTGGTTTAGATTTAGTATGAGAATAATGTAGGTAAGACACTGAGGTTTCCCTTGCTCCTCAGTAGTGCCTACCTTAAGGCAAGGACTTTTCATCTTCCTGTGCTCTGCCAGCCAGCAGCTGCACAAGAAGCTGGGAGAGTCTGCTCAGCCAGGACAGCTGACCCAAACTGGCAAATTTTGGGCCATGTTATATACCTTACCATGAAAATCATACCCAATACATAATCCAGGGGGAGTTTATCATGAAAAGGGGCAGTCATTGCTGGAGGATGGATTTGGACATTGGCGTGTGCTGAGCAATTGTATTATGCATTGCTTTTCTCTCTTGGGTTTTATCCTTCTCTCTCTTGGGTTTTATTCCTCGCTCTCTCTCTCACCCTCTTCTTTCCATTGTTACTGTTGCTGTAATTGGTTTAATTAGTATTTTTTTATATCATTGCAGCTATTAAACTGTTCTCATTTTAACCCTTGAGTTTCTAATTTTTTTCCTGATTCTCCTCCCAGTCACACCATGGAGGGGCTGGGAAGAGGTACCTGGTTGCCGTCCAATTACACGAAGTGATGGTAGGCAGTTTAGTCTGTAAATACATTTAATAATTTGGCTTAGCCCACCTGCTTCTTACACTGCTTGAAGCCTCAAATTCTGACACTGCTTCACATTGTCATGTCTTAGAGACTCTAAAAAGGCTTCTATTAATTTGATTTTTAAAGTTAACAGTTACACTGTTCCAACTGTATTTAAATAAGTAGTACAATGGAAATTTCAGTTGATGTATAGAGACAAAAAAGGTATCTAAATAAATTGTATAGTAATAATAGAGTTCACTGTGAAAGTTGGTTTTTTTTTCATTTAAAGTATTACATAAAGGAACAATTATTTTTTATGCTTTGTATATTTTGGGAAAATAACTTTAAATTAAGTATTTGATGTATTCATAGTGAAGGACAATCAAACTTAGAATCACATACATACATTGAGTCTCTATAGTGGAATCTTAGTACTTTTGGAACTTGGTAATTAGACAGCAAAAGTTATTCTAAGTCAGAAATAAAGAAAAATAATTTAAAATATATGGATATTATAAGCGTATAAATTCATCTGTGCATAACAAGGAATATGGAAGTTGGGAGTTATCAGAATTCAGAATACCAGCTGTTAGTACACTTGGGTTTTTTATAAATCTGTCTAGTTTTCCCCTTTGCTTCCCCTTCCTTGCTGTTGTTCTTTTCGTCTTTGCTGCTTTTCCAAAATATTTCTAAGGCAAGTGTATCAGCATGCATGATATTGATGGGTGTAAATTGCAATTTCATTTTAACTCTGCACATGTTGGAAATGTACGGCACAATTGCCTAACAGGTATTCCTCTCCTGCCTGTGTACTTGCAGCACTCAAATTCTTATTGTTCCACAGTAAGATCTAGTTAAACCCTTTTGTTTGCTTTTCTATATTAGTAGTACTTGAAAAAGCCAGCTCTTAACAGTGATCTCTGTGGTCCACCATCAGTTTCCAGCTGGTTTATTCTTCTGCTTAGTCACTCATATATCATTTGAGGAGTATTTTCTCTTTAGCTTAAATACTGTATCATGTTTAACTTCTCTTTTTTTTCTTTTCTTTAGTACTGCTTTTTTTCATGTGACTCCCAAAATTACTACTTCTGTTATGCTATGGCCACCTTGTTCTTTCCTATAACAACTGTTTATGTGCAGCCTGAAACAAGTTTATGGTGATTAATAGGCTTGAAGTACTTCCAGCTCCTTCTCCTATCAGGTATATAGATGCTGTTCCTTCCTGTTTCCAAGTGGTCAGGTTTGTGGACAAGTGTTCCTATTCTTTGGAAAAGACTTGGACACTGCTGCCTCACCAGCGAGTTTTGTGAGAGCTTAACCTTAACAGCAGAAGTGGGTCAGATGCCTTTGGGGGCAGACAGTAATGGGTAGCAGTGGTTACTGACAGGACTGACTGATGCTGGGGTGCTCCAGGGGCTGCACATCCCCATGTCCATTGGCCCTCCCTGCAGCAGGTCTCTGAGGAAAGACAGAGGTGTGTGCAGTATGCTGATAGGTGTTCTGTTGGAGGAAACAAGTGGCCCCATGGTCGAGTTGCAGTTTCTCTCACAGGCTAATCTAATAGTATTATATAAATCTCTTTCTGTTGGATTAGTGTAATTTTAAAAAGGGAAGTAGTCAAACAAATAGTAAAAGCAGGGTTTTCAAAGTTGTGTACTGAATATCAAATTTTTAAATAGGAGGAAAATGCCTGCATGTCAGAAACATACCAAGGCATCTTATTACTGTGATGGCAACTTAATGCCTTTTCCTTACTCCTATTTCCTGCTCCCATTAAACTTTGGAATGCAGTCTTCAGAAGATGGCATGGAAAATTGCCCCATTCTTGACCTGTTGTGGCAATAACTACCAGCAAATTGGTCCCTAGGGGTTACTTGACCAACTGTGTCCAGCTTAGAACTCTTTCACCAGGTTCTTGGAGTAAGAGTTTTATTCTTCAAAGAACAAACTACCTGGGAAGAGCTGGTGCAGATGGCTGGGAGTGGGAAAGAATACAGGGTATCTGCCACCCCTAATCACTGTCATCATCCTTGTGGAAAAAATGAAAGTACTCTTTCGTGTTTTCCCTTTGATTCTAAACCAAACGTCTCTCTATTTAAAACTTTCTTTAATTCATGGTGATGAGTAGTTGTTTTTGTGGTCTCAGTAAGCAAGGACCAATAAAGGTTGACATGTAGGGGCGTTATTGGTGCTTCCATCCCCCATCTGCATAACTTTTGCTTATACGTATATTTATTGTAAAGGGCAGTGTGTCTCATGATGTAAAAAGGACGCAGTAATGTCATGATTAGGTAATGGGTAAGAACTTGTTCTGAAGTGAGTCTGAAAAATCACTGGATGTGGATGTATGCCAAGTGTCCCACAAAGAGTAGGTTTAAGGTAGTAATTAAGGGCTGGTTGAGTTAAGGATTACAAGATCACAAAACAAATTACTATTATTAGCAGAAGTATTTGTTCTTACATCAAGCTGTCATCCTGCCTTGCTGTTTCACCTGATTCTACTGTGTGGAAAAAGAATGATGTCAGATACCTTTTTAAAGTGTGAATTTGTGATTTACTTCAGGGAGAGGGTGCAGGGTGGTTAGTGTAATTTTCTTCTAAAATGGCAGTCATTTTTTGACTCCATGCACTTTAAATCAAACCTACAAAAGCAAGGAAACTTCAAAAACGAAAGGACTTTTCTGGCTTTGAAGACGCTGTATGAATGAATGCTGAATCTGAAAATGTAGGATATTTGGGAAGATATTCTATGAGTGTTATATGTGCGATTGATTTATATCAGCTTGTTGCTGCAGTTCTGCAAGGGGAAGCCCAGTAAGTACGTTTTGATTCACACATCTCTGCTTTTAAAACAGGAGTTTAGAGAGAGTTGTAAAATGGTGTGACTTAGGGATCACAGGCATGAAACAGCCCCTTTGATTGCAGCTTAAGTGTGATCTGCGTGTACAGCGTTTAATAACAAGCAGCTAATTGTGCGGTTGTGTGCTGAATAAATACCACAACAGCAACAATAAGAAGGTTATTTGGTGTATAACTGGCACTTACTCAAGATACCTGTTAGTTGATAAACTTCTTACAGTCTTGAGCAGTATCAAAGATTTTTGGAGCTTCACCTCATGTTAAACTGTGGATGAGACCAATCTTTAAAGTCATGTGTTTTAAACAATGTATTTGACTTCTGATAACACTTTTATATTGAATAGTGATAGATCAGGGCATCCTTCCAACATGTTGTTGTGGCCAGAGAAAATAGTGAATGACTGAAATAAAATAAATGGCGTATCTAAAGAGAGAGGAGATCTACTTGTCTTATGTAGCCCCCTTTGTTCCAGGATGTCAACCTTATGCTGTAACATCATAGTTGACCCATTGCCAAAATAAGATTAAACAGTCTTAGCCTTAAAGGCATTGGAAGCATGAAGTGGCTTTGGGGAATGATGTAATTAAAATATGCATAATACTATGTAAAAATCATCATGTCAGTAAAACACAGACAACTCTTAATCCCCGCCAACTTTTATAATTAAATTTTCTTGGATATCAGAATATATTGTATGTCTGTGTAGTTCAGATTTATGTTTTTCCTTTTTTGCTCCAGAGCTGATGTTAGATGTAATTTT
>VYZP01054746.1:0-12736 GCA_013400635.1 Hypocryptadius cinnamomeus
TCTCTAGTAAGAATCCAGTATGTATGAACAGAGACTGAAGGCTTATTAATTTTTTAATTATTTCATAATACTTATGTGAAGTGAAGCAATGGACTCAGAATCTAATTTGGATTGAAAGGAATCTCTGGAGTTCATCTGGTACAAATCCCACTCAAGACAGAGACAACTTCAACAAGTTCCATTAGACTGCTCATAACCTTGTCTGATATCTCTAGCAATGGACATTCCACAGTTTCTTTGGTATATATACTTTTGTGTGCAACAAACCTCATCGTAAAAATGTGCTCAGCTTCTACCTGACAAGTAGTTCCTCTGGGAGAGTCACATGCTAATTCTCATCAGGAAGGTTAATATTTAACATGCAAAGAGGCTGACTTCTCTTGCTTTCATATCAGATTAATGATAATGCCAGTGGACCACACGCTGGCTTTTCCCATGTAATTAAGTTCTGTTGAGTTTTTCAAAAGATGCTTTTCTTTCCTTGAATATTCAGTTATCTTGGGGGAGGGATGGGACAAGGGGGAATGCGAAGAGAGAGTGAGAAGACCTGTTTTGCTTTTCTTTCCTTGCTGATTAGCTAATAAAGAAAAAACAATGTCTAGGAAAAGAAAGTTCTAATGTATGAAAAAATATCTCTTATTTATAGAAGAGAATCTATCCCACCAAATATATTCATCTCTGTTTTGAAACCTTTAATGAGAAGTATCCTCAGGGAAAAGTTTTCTTTCATTTCATTTAAGAATCACACATTTTATCATTCGAGTATCCGTCGGTCATATTAAAATTCAGACAAATATCTGCATATTTTAAACGTCTGCCTGAATACTGAGATCATTTGTCAATGTCCTCACTGAATTGTTAGTCAGACTGTTGTGCACATTATTTGAGACAGCAAATGAACTGTTTGGGTTGCTATGGTTACAGCTATGGAGAAGATAAATTTCTGCAGCTACTATCTTTCTTGAGGGGTTGGGCGGAGAAAGATAATTGAAAAACTAAAAGTTAATTTGACACATTAGGGTAGGGTCAGAACTGCAGAAAAGCTTTTAGCACTTCATTATATATGTGGAAAGAACAATGTATCCATAAAAGTAAATAAATATTGATGGATGCTTCCATTACATTCCCTTTCTCTAAATTTATGCTGCAATTTGTACCAGTCAGGTACACCAAGCAGTGATTGGGATTGTTCAACCAGCAGGAATTGTTAATTTGGACAGTTATCTGATTTAGAACAGCATGATGAGGTGATAATTTCCTCCAAAATTACCACTAACATTTTCGGTTCATGGAAAAGCCAAATCACCAAATCGTTTAGGTTGGAAGGGATCTTAAGATCATCTATTCTATCCTCCCTGCACAAGCAAGGTCACCTACAGCATTTCATCCAGCACTGTGTCATCAGATTTTCTGTGTCACCAAAAATGGAGACGACCTCTCAGAAGAAAAGGTTTTCTTGTGTTTACACTGAATTTACTATTTTTAAATTTGTGCTCATTGCTTTTTGCTCTCTGCGCACCACTGAAAAAAGTTTAGCTCTGTTTTCTTCATTCTCTCCTGCCAGATAGTAATAATAAGATGCTTCTTGAGACTTTTCCACAGGCTAAACACTTGCAGCAGTCTTCACATATGACAAATGCTCCAGTCATTTCATCATCTTTGTGACCCTGAGGTGGATATGCTCTATGAAGTCTGTGTCTTGCTTGAAGTTCAGAGCCAGCACTAGACACAGTATTCCAGACATTATCTCATCAGTACTGATCAGAGAGGAGGGATCACCTCTTCCAAAAGGGCCGGCAATGCCCTTTCTAACATACCTTAGGACAACACTATTCTCCTTTTTTCTGTAAGGGTGCACCACTGGTTCGTGGTTAACAAGGTGTCTTGCAGGACCCAGGATCTTTCTGTGTAAAACTCCTTTTCAGCCAGGTGGTCTCTCAGCTGAATGAGGGACGGGGATTATTTATTTGCAAGGCAGGATTTTGCTCTTCCATTTGTTAAATACGACATCCTCCCATGCCAAAGTCTTCAGCCTGTCATGAATGCTTTGAATGGCAGCACAATCACGTCAGGTATGAGCAGCTTTTCCCAGTTCTACACCATTTTAAAACTCCCTGAAGGGTACACTCTCTTCCTCATACTGGTTACCAAAAAAGATATTAAACAATAATGGAAAGTGTTGCTTGACTAACATGATCTCTTTTTACAACCAGGTGACCCTCTTACCAGATGAGGGAAAAGCTCAGGGGAATGTTTCTACCTGGACTTCGATAAAGCCTTTGGTACTCTCTCCCACCACACTCCTGGAGAAGGTGGAGCTGCCGAAGCAACTTCACCTCATTGTAGTAAGCTATCAGGTTCTATAAGCATTATTTCACTCTTGTAAATCCCTGCTGGCTAATTCCAATCTCCTGCTTTTCTTTCATGGGTTTGGAAATGTTTTCCAGATGCAATTGAAATAAAACATATTGAGCTGTATTTTCTAGATACTCCCTTGGCCTTCTTGAACATACGAATGTTCTTTCCTCTCTTCCAGCCTTCTGCAACCTCTCCCAGTTACTATGACTGCTCAAAGATAATTGACAGTGGCATCACAATGATGTCAGCCAGCTTCTGCAGCAGTTGTGATGCCAAGTGTCAGAAACCATGTGTGGGAGTTCAGCTGGCTGGGATGGATGGTGAGCTAACCTTTGTTAAGAACAAAGGCATCAAATTAAGGTCTTGGGAAGCAGGATATAAGGAAAGGAAACATCTAGTGGGGTTATAGCCAGGAGAGCAGGATTGTGGGTATAGTTATGTTAATGCAGTTTTTCCATATAAGGTTATGAGTTCTTGTTTATGATTGGTTAACAGTGTTTTACATATAAGGCAATGTTCTTAGTTCTCATTGATGATTGCTTCCCTGCCCCCAGATCAACCTGTATATATTGTTGTGTTTACCACATTTTGGGGTCTTTGGAGAACACCCTGTACTGTGCACAGGTTATTTCCTTTGTTGTTTTGCTTGTTATTAAAGTTCTTTACTTTTCTGGGCTACTTTGTCGTACCAGTCCCTATTTATTTCTTTCTCCGCAACCCCCAACTGGTCCGGTCCTGAGGGTGCAATGCTGACATGACAGCCATGGACTTCTGTATGTCATTTAAGTGCTCCCTCGCCTGGTGCTACTGCACTGAGAGCAAGTCTTCCTTGTTCCACACTTTCCTTCTGCTGAGTTGTGCATTTCCTGATGGATAGTTTTACTGGTAAAGACTCAGGCAAAAAAGCACTAAATCCATTTCCCCCTCCTCCCCACCCCTCACACATGGTAGGCTGAGAGCAGGCTCCTTATTTTTATCATTTTTTCCCCTCTTTCTTAAAAGCTTCACATTACATTCTTTTTAAGGTCCTAGTAGCCTTTCCTTAAGTGATACAAACATAAAAAAGCCTAGTACACCCAAGTTCTTCAAAAAACCAGTTTTGGCATATGTGAGACATATTTGATATTAACACCTCATCTAAACTGCCAAATTCAGGCCATGTCTCATTGTTGTCCAATTTATAAGTTGGCCACATTAGTTCTGAGAGTCTGATCAATTTGGGTTTTGAAAGCAATGAATTTTTGCCTGTTAATCTTTGCCAATTTTTCAGTATTAAGCCTAAGGGGGAATCTCTAGGTATTTGATTTGTATCTTCACATGAGAAGTCACATCCCATTGTCCACTAAACAGGAAAAAACTCCATAAAATTAAAATGAAGCAACCTAAATACAAACAGTAATAAGCAGGGGGAGAGAGAGAACAAGAACAAGGACTGTTGAGTTATGAATGGGTCTTTGATCTTCAAAGAGAGAGGAGCAGTTGTTGGTTGTTGTAAAGTTATTTATTGAATGAATACATCAGCCTTGAAGGCAAAGAGTTGAGAGTATTAAAATCTGTGTTAAAAGTTTTCTGGCATAGAGTCCCAATGTTCCAAGCAGTAGTAGCAGAAGCAGCAAGCAGTAGCCATTACCAGAAGCTACTACCACCCCTCCTTGCACCCCGATACAGGGGATTTTATTCGTAAATCGTCCAATGAGCTAAAACCACTATTCTAAAACATTCTTCCTACACCTATCTGAGCTTAATTCTAATGTGCAAATGTAGCGTCAGTTCTTACACAAAATCTGTGCATACAGTTCAATCTGTTCATTCAAATCGTACTATCTGGTCTATCTAGAAATGCAAGCAATGTTCTGTTTTCATTATGTCTGGAGCTAAGTTAATTTTGTGAAAGGTAACACTACCAAACTTTAAACTAGGCTTTAGGGCTTTTTACTAGCTAATACAGTCTCTTAAGGCACTTGAGATATATTTCTACTTAGAAGGAAAACTTACACTCCTACTTCATGTCTGTGTGGCATTATATATTTCAGTTTCTCTAAAGGTTCCAATTCAATCCCTGCATTCCTTTCTCTCTCTGAGGGACTCAGAGAGGCTTCAATTTCATGCATTCCAACAAAGGACCACACAGGACTCAAACTCACAACCTCTGGACCAGCAGGGTGGGGCCTACATCACTGTGCCACCACTGGCCCTCAGACTGAAATTTGCCACTGCAGTGCTAAAACTCCACTGTTACAGGGGTGTTCCCCCCCTACTTTATGAGCAAATGGAGGTAATGACAAACAAACGAGAACCCCTCCATTTGGATCCTCTCAGATCCTTCCGCACACCAAACAAAATGAAGAGATCTCAATGCTAAACCTAGGTGCTAACAAAAAACCGCTGCTTTTAAGTTGCTTACTCATGTGCCTTTGTGTTGGATGTGGAGGATTCTGGGGCTCTGACACCGTCTGGACTGTGTCCATTGCCCCCCTCCGAAGTGCAGGCAGAGGTGAGGAAGGAGCCACTGGGTCTTTCTCAATCCAGAGGATTTTCCAGAAGTCTGCTTGTCCCATCTGGGTTGCCAGAAACTGATGCCTGTTTCGGGCTTACCTAAAAACAGAAGCCAGACAAAATTAAGGGAGTAAAAGATGGTTATATTTATTGAAGGGCATTCACGTACACCTTGGGCAGACAGAGCCTCCCATGGGCTATACCCAAAATGGACAATGGGAAATGAGTTTTCACACTTATATAGGTTTAGCCCATTTGGATATTGGGGATTAATATTCCAATTACAGCTTCAGGTAATGAAGTCATTTTACTCCAGGTTTGCCCCCCAACATATTTTCGTTTACACTTCTGAGACAATAAGGTGTCCTTGATTCCCAGGCCTACAGAGGAATTGTTTTCTCTGACCAAAATGGGAAGACAGTAGCTAGCACTGTATATGGAGTTTAGAGTTATACACTAAAAAATTACAGGATTACAAATATAAGAAAAATATAAAAGCTAATATCCTAAGGCATCAAATAACTTGACCTCTTTTTTATTTCTCATCAATTCTCCTGCTGCTTTCAGCAGCAGTCCAGCATTTTTCTGCGTCTTCCTTTGGCTGTTCAGAGACATGTAGAAGAAGCCTTTCTTGTTGTCCTTCACATCCCTTGCCAGATTCAATGCCAGCTGGCTACAGAGGTCAAGGCAACCTTTCTAGCCTACTGCTGCAATATCAGATAGCAACTTTTCTTGGGTTATGTATCTTCATACCTTGTGAAGTTCCTTTTTATGTTTGAGTTCAGTTAGGAGCTTTTTGCTCATGTAGACATGCTTCTTCACAGAATCATCAAGGTTGGAAAAGGCCATGGAGATCATCAAGTCCAATCTATGACTGAACACCACCTTATCAACTAAACCATGGCACTAAGTGCCACATCCAGCCTTGTTGCTGTGGATCCGAGGGGTTCTCGGGGGAGGAGGACATGGGAGAGACAGTGATCTTGACTCCATGTTTCAGAAGGCTGGTTTATTATAATATGATATATATTATGTTAAAATACTGTACACTAAAACTGTACTAAAAAGGATAGAGAGAAAAGATCCATCAGAAGGCTAGCAAGAATCGAAAAGGAATCTATAACAAAGTCCTGTGGCTGCTCAGACAGTCCACACAGCTGGATCATGATTGGTCATCAAGTAGAAACAATCCACATGGACCAATGTGGTTGCACCTGTTCAGGCACAGTTGCATTCCACAGCAGCAGATTATTATTGTTGACATTTTTCTCTTGAGGCTCCTCAGCTTCTCAGGGGAAAAATCCTGACAATAGGATTTTTCATAAAATGTCATAGCTACACAGTTTGTTTTTGAATATCTCCAGGGATGGTGACTCTACCACCTCCTTGCGCAGCCCATTCTACTGCCCAACTACTCTTTCTGTAAAGAATTTTTTTCTAATGTTTAGTCTAAGCTTGTCCTGGCACAGCTTAAGTCTGTGTCCTCTAATCCTGTTGTTGGTTGCCTGGGAGAAGAGACCAACCCCCACTTGGCTACAACCTCCTTTCAGGGACAGTGTGAGGAAGTCTTCCCTAACCCTCATTTTTAGGCTAAACAATCCTAGCTCCCTCAGCCACTCTTAATAGGGTTTAGGTTCTAGACCCTCATCAGCCTTGTTGCCCTCTTCTGGACATGTTTGAGCATGCCAACATCCTTTCTAAATTGAGGGACCCAGAACTGGACGCAGCACTCAAGGTGTGGCCCCACCAGTGCTGAGTACAGGGGGACAATCCCTGCCCTGNCTTGCCAGCTTCCTCATCACCCTAAGATGAATTCCATAGAACTAAGTGGCTAAACAGGTCTCTAACTACTTCCTCCTGGATTCCAGAGGCTTTATTCTGCTCCCTAACCACATATACCAGCTCAGGAGGCCCATTGTCCTAAGGACAACCTGACTTACTGTTGCAGACTGAGGCAAAGATGTCAAGAACCTATGCCTTTCCCTCATCTTTAGTCACTATATTCCCTCCCACATCCAACAAAGAATAGAGGTTGTCCTTGCCCTCCATTTGCCATTAATGTGTTAATAAAAACATTTTTTATTATCCTTCAGAGAAGTGGCCAGATTAAAATCTAATTTGGCTTTTGCCTCTCTAACTTTTTTCCTACATGACCTAGTGACATTCTTAAATATTTCCTGACTTACCTGCCCCTCTTTTCAAAGGTGATAAGGTCTCTTTATTTCACTTAGTTCCTTCAAAACCTCCTTGCCCATCCGGGCTCATCATCCTTTTCATTGGCTTATCTTTTGGCACATGGAGACTCTCTGCTCCTGCACCTTCAAGATGTTTTTCTTGATGTGTGTCCAATCTTCTTTAATCCATTTGTTTTTAAGAGCTATTTCCCAAGGTACTCTCCAAATCAGTCTCTTGAATAGGCTGAAGTCCACCTTCTGGAAGTCCAGAGTGGAAGTTTTGTTGATGCCCCTCCTTGTTTCACTGAATATTGGGAATGCTATTATTTCATGGTCACTGTACCCCAGACAGCCTCCGACCACCACATGTCCACCAGACGTTCTCTGTTTGTAAACAGCAAGTCTATCAGAACCCTAGCCCTGGTAGGCTCTCTCACCAGCTGTGTCAAGAAGTTGTCCACCATACAAGAACATTCTAGATTACCTCTTCTCTGCTGTGTTGAGCTGATAGTTGGCAGGTTAAAGTGTCCCACAACAACAAGGGCTGGCGATCTTGAAACATCCTCCAGCTGTTCATAGAGTAATTCATCCACTTCTGCATCCTGGTTGGATGATNGCTCGTGTTCAGCTGCTGTCAGTCACTTCACCCAGGTCCTTTTCTGCCTGGTTGCTGTGCAGCCACTCTGTCCCCAGCCCAGAGCACTGCCTGGGTTCGTGGTGGGCAAAGTACAGGACCTGGCACTTGGGCTTACTAAACTTCGTATTCTTGGAGTCAGCCCATCAATCCAGCCTGTCTGGGTCCTTCTGCAGAGCCCTTCTACCTTCCAACAGATCAACACCAGGTCCCACCGTGGTGTCATTTGCAAATTTGCTGCTGGTGAACTCAATCGCCTCATCCAGGTCATCAGTGAAGGCATCAAACAGGACTTCACATTCAACACAAATCCCTGGGGGACACCACTGGTGACCAGCTACCTGCTGGATGTGGCACCGTTCACCAGCAGTCTCTGTGCCTGGCCATCCAGCCAGTTCTGAACCCAGCAAAGAGTCCAAGCCATGGGCTGCCAGCTTTTCCAGGAGTGTGCTGTGGGAGACAGTGTCAAAGGCCTTGCTGAAATCCAGGTAGACAACATTCACAGCCTTCCCCACATCTACCGGGCAGGTCACCTGGTCATAAAAGGAGATCAGGTTGGCCAGGCAGGACCTGCCCCTCCGTGCTGGCTGGGTCTGAGCCCTTGGCCATCCTGTAGGTGCCGTGTGATGGCACTCAAGATGATCTGTTCCATAACCTTGCCAAGGTTAGGAGCATAGACTGACTGTCCTGTAATTTCCCAGATCCTTCTTCTGGCCCTTCTTGTGGATGGATGTCACACTGGACAGATTTCAGTCATCTGGGAAATCTCCGGTGAGCCAGGACTGATGACAGATGATGGAGAGTGGCTTGGTGAGCTCTCTTGCCAGCTTCCTCATCACCCTAAGATGAATTCCATAGAACTAAGTGGCTAAACAGGTCTCTAACTACTTCCTCCTGGATTCCAGAGGCTTTATTCTGCTCCCTAACCACATATACCAGCTCAGGAGGCCCATTGTCCTAAGGACAACCTGACTTACTGTTGCAGACTGAGGCAAAGATGTCAAGAACCTATGCCTTTCCCTCATCTTTAGTCACTATATTCCCTCCCACATCCAACAAAGAATAGAGGTTGTCCTTGCCCTCCATTTGCCATTAATGTGTTAATAAAAACATTTTTTATTATCCTTCAGAGAAGTGGCCAGATTAAAATCTAATTTGGCTTTTGCCTCTCTAACTTTTTTCCTACATGACCTAGTGACATTCTTAAATATTTCCTGACTTACCTGCCCCTCTTTTCAAAGGTGATAAGGTCTCTTTATTTCACTTAGTTCCTTCAAAACCTCCTTGCCCATCCGGGCTCATCATCCTTTTCATTGGCTTATCTTTTGGCACATGGAGACTCTCTGCTCCTGCACCTTCAAGATGTTTTTCTTGATGTGTGTCCAATCTTCTTTAATCCATTTGTTTTTAAGAGCTATTTCCCAAGGTACTCTCCAAATCAGTCTCTTGAATAGGCTGAAGTCCACCTTCTGGAAGTCCAGAGTGGAAGTTTTGTTGATGCCCCTCCTTGTTTCACTGAATATTGGGAATGCTATTATTTCATGGTCACTGTACCCCAGACAGCCTCCGACCACCACATGTCCACCAGACGTTCTCTGTTTGTAAACAGCAAGTCTATCAGAACCCTAGCCCTGGTAGGCTCTCTCACCAGCTGTGTCAAGAAGTTGTCCACCATACAAGAACATTCTAGATTACCTCTTCTCTGCTGTGTTGAGCTGATAGTTGGCAGGTTAAAGTGTCCCACAACAACAAGGGCTGGCGATCTTGAAACATCCTCCAGCTGTTCATAGAGTAATTCATCCACTTCTGCATCCTGGTTGGATGATCTATAACAGACTCCCACCAGGATGTTGGCCTTCCTACTGATTCTGACCCATAGGCACTTGACCTTATCATCATTAATCTCAAGTTCCATGGTGTGGAGAGCCTCCATAATATACACAGCCACACCCCCACCTCTCCTACTTCACCTGTCCCTTCTGAAGATGTAGCCACCCATTTCAGCACTCCACTCACGTGAGCCATGCCACCATGCTTCTGTGATGGTGACTATGTCATAGCTTCCCTGCTGTACCTTGGCTTCCAGCTGTTTATCCATGCTGCGTGCATTAGTGTACATGCACTTCAGCTGGGCTGCTGATTTCACCCCTAACTCTGGCTCTCAATCACCCCTGCCTGCTCCTGGGCTAGAGTACTTTTGTCCTTGTTAGATAGATGGAGCTTGTCTGACTCTGGCAGGCCAGGTGCCATAAAAGTTGCCCCATGATCAAAGAACCCAAAATTCCTCTGATAGCACCAGCCCTTAAGCCATTTATTAATCATGTAGGTTCTCCTGTTCCTTTCATTATTCATCCCTGCTACAGAAGGGACTGTGCAGAGCAACACCTGTGCTCCATCAACCTATTGACCCAGAGCCTTGAAATCCTTTTTAATTGCCATGGTGGCCTTCTTGTCAACCTCATCATAGCCAGCCAGGATAATCAGCAATGAAGCAATAATCAGAAGTGGAGCAATAATCAGAGGGCTGGATAAGCTCAGGCAGTTTACTGGCGATTTCCTGTACTTGGGCTCCAGGCCCAAGCAGCAGACTTCCCTGTGGGATGGGGCCAGTTGATATACAGGGCCCTCTGTTCCCTTCAGAAGGGAGTCACCTACGACTACGACTGCCCTTTTGAATAGAAAAGGTTGTGACCCATCCGGCAGATGAAGTATAGTGCGGAGACTTGCCAGGTGGATTATTTTCTTTGGTATCTTCTGCCTGAACCTCTAGATCCAGGGCCTTGTACCTATTCTGAAGCAGCACCTGAGAAGATGATGGGGATCAGGGGGTAATTTTATTATCTCCCTGGGTAGGCACCTGTTTCCATTCCCCCACATCTACTAGGTCTTCTACTGCATGATGATTAGAGGCATGAGACTTATTTGAATCCTGATGGGCTTTTCTCAGGGATGGAGGGTGAAACCCCACCAGACTATTTCCCTTTCACTTTTCCTAATACTCCTTAATCTTTCTACTTCTTCCTTAAGCTCTGCCACCAGACAGAGTAGATTGTTCACCTGCTTGCACCGTGTGTAGGTGTCTTTTCCTCTGGTACTACCACCAGGCTCAGAAACATTCTGTGTGTGTTAGCACACTTTTACTAGCAATGGCTTTTGATTGTTTGAAAACCATTGCTAGGGAAAAAAGTGAAAAATGACACAACATAATCCACCACCAGGAATGTGGCTGCAACCCTGCCTGCTTGCCCTGCCTGCTCGAACTGCCATGCAAGCTGCCGTGTCATGCCCTCATATGCATGCCACAATCCTGTTCACCATGCTCCAGGTCACTCACACGCCCCATGGCCTTTTCTAAATTGTCTATAATGGCCTGAGGATGGCCCTTTGCATGAATGGCTGACAAGAGGGCCTCCTTTTCTTGATTCCGTAGGTGCTGGGAGCTTGAGGGGTTTGTCCTCGAATATCAACAAGGTCTCCCAGACCTGCCTTCTTTCCAGGGCTGCATCCCATTAATTTTTCCAGGCAGAAAATGTTGAAGTTTTCTTTCCTGAGGTCCAGGATTGTGGTCCTACTTTTGCTTTGCTATCTTCTTTTAAGTCCTGAGCTCTGCTATATCACCCTAGCTGTAGCCACAGGTCGTGCTGACTTTCACATCTCTGACCAGTTCTCCCTTGTTCAGGGTCTAGCCATACATGTGTACTTGTAGGCAACACTGTAAAGTGGTTTCAAGTCAGTGTGCAGTACGAAGTATCAACTCAAGAAAGCAGAGTCCCAGACGTATCCTTTCGCTACTAAGTTCCTATTTGCTAAGAAACATATTCTATGCCCCAACTTCATTGAACCAAGATGGGCAGCAGGACAAACATTCAGTTTGTCTCTAATATAGTTTTCATTTAGGGAGTATCTTTCTGGAACGTGGGAACTGTATAAAACCATTTAGAATGAAGAGGGTCTTGAAAACACTTGTGCTACATTCTAAGACTTTTCTGATGCTATAAACTATGTGCTGGCTATAGCCAAAATGTTCATATTAAACTACATATAGCCTAAATGGAGCTTCTTCCATGAAAATATCTCATACTCCTCCTACCAGAGCCTCAGGTTTTCCAGAACCACAGGTGTAGGAAGAAGCAAGTTAATAGGATTTTCTATAGTTTTGTTGTCATTCAGTCCAGAAGGAGGGCACACTCATCTCCTCAGACATCCAGCACACTATTTTTAGGGACAGTCTTCAGCAAATCTTCAATATATAATTCATCTGTGAAGTTTGACAGTCTGGTATTATGATTAGTCTAGCATGGAACCAGGAGCACCCTGACTACTTTCCCTGATTACATAAATGAATAAAAGTGTCTTGCTTGTCTGCTTGCTTAACTTAATGTTTTTGAGCATATCCTGAGCACACCTCTCTGGACCCTTAATGTCATAGAACAGGTAAGGAAGAAGCTTTCTGTTCACCGAGTTGGTCAAGAGCAGACTGAAGGGATGCAGACATCTGAATTCAGGTTCTTACTCCCCCAAGAATCCCATATGGCAATCTAAACACTTGCAGGAATAAACAGTTATGAAGAGAAGAGTTTAGAAATCACTGCCTCAAAATTCAGATAGTATTGGTCTTTCTCTTATTTGGTATATTTCAATTTCGTACCTAGAAATACAAACTTACCAAAGACATGGTTGAAGGTTGGGTTCAGTTTTGTGCTGGGAGGTCTTTTCTGCTGTCATCAGAGGTGCTACTTATGTCAGAGAAATAAGATCATTATATATAACAAGTCACTGAAACCACTATGAATATATTATTTGACACATTTATTCCTATTGTGAATTATTTATGCAGCAGTCCATAAATCTTACAATGCCAATGTTATTTGAAGCCATCCACTTACAGATTACTGTGTAATCCACTTGCAGATTACTATATACTAATTTCATGAGTATATTTGCATACTATTCACCACTGATCTTGGTGATTGCTAAGATGCTGTATCTGCCAGCTCATGATCACCTTTCTGAGAAAAACACCCCAAACATTTCCCAAAAAAAAAAAAAAAAAAAAAAAAAAAAAAAAAGCCAA
>VYZP01054746.1:12751-29784 GCA_013400635.1 Hypocryptadius cinnamomeus
AAAGATGAAGAGTTTCCAAAGTTACTCTGATCTACTAAGCACAGTAAGAGGTTTTGACACTGTGAGAGAATTTTTGGAGTTGAGTAGTAACTGCAATTGCTAATGTTCATTAAACATGTTGAATGAATAAGAAAAGATATTGCTGAAAGGTCTACAGTTGTCAAAACATTCCTAAATTCTGAATAATCACCAGAATACATGTGTGTCTTTACATCTTCACTATTTTCCCCATATTAATTTGCTTTAGGAATTGTTTCAGTGGTGTACTGATGCAGTGCTTAATACTAGGTTTTGATTGGATCAGGTTTAGTAAGAGATTTAATAAGCAAGGTGGTTTTAAGAAAAAAAATCTCTTAAGAACTAAATTCATATTAACAAAAACTTCTTACAGCAGCCAGGATTATGATTACCCAAATCTAAATTAAAACCTGGAGTCCCTTTTCATACCAGTACCAATGTTTTTAATTTATTTCTTACGAAGGATTGTGTCAGATATTAAATAAAACTAGATTAGACACATTTTTCCTGCACATAGATATAGGATGATAATAACTTTGGTAAAAATCATCTTCAACACAAAAATCCTCTGGGACTTACGAGACCTCAAGAGTGGTGGGGGCTCTCCGTGACAGGGATTGGCAGCTGGAATTATCCCACTGCCCCAACAAGGAGCAAGGCAGGCAGGAGCACTGGGGCTTTCAATGATGTTGCAGTGTTATTTAAAGGCTGTACATTTCCAGGGGATGTTTCAGAGGACATAGATCCAGAGGAAACACAGAGAACTGGGTGCATGGCACGAGAGGCTTGCGAGAGACTTGAGACTGGCAGAGTAGATTCAGGTTGCCATGAAGGGCCCTGGAGTCCAGGTAGGCTGAGGAAATGATGATCATCATGTACAAGAAAATACTCTGCTGAAGGGCCTGCATACTTTCTCTTCAGGAACTCCTCTTAAAGGCTATTTTAATCAGTCATAAAGCAGTTCCTCTCCAGATGCTAAATACAAAGTGCTAGAGCTGGGGAAAAAAAAAAAAGCCAAACTCTGTCCTTTTACTTGACTTCAGCAGATTTTTCTTGTTTTGGTTTTATTTTCAGATGTGAAAATAAAGCCAATATGCTGACATTTTTATGACACTGCTTTCCTATAATAAGTAAAAAGTCACATTAATACAATAATTTCATTTTCCAGTTCACTGGCCCGTAAAGTGGCTTATTACAATTGGGTATTTAATACAAACACAGAAAAGTGTTTACTTTGATATATTTTAATTATATCAAGAGTTGTGGTGACACTTTAACAATAAGAAGTAGCAAATGGGTTGTTTAGACTATTCATTTCCCTTCCAGATCAGTGTTAAAATCCAGCTGAAGGGAAAGCACATAATATTTTAAAACAGTTTTTGTCCAGGATCTGAAGCAAAATAATGTACAGAAATTTGGAATAGCCTTGCTCCTTGGGAAGCCTAGGACATACCATTGTTTCTGCAGATTGATGCTAAGTGGCCACACAGGGCTGGCAGGGGCCCTTCTGCAGTTCAGAGCTCTGCTCTGCCCACACTGAGCTACGTCTGCCCCGGGACCAGCGGAACAGCCACTAATGCGACCTTTGCACTTCCTCTGCTGTCCCCAGATATTCCAGCCCCTCCTGACCCATCCCACTCCCTCCCCCTAGCTGTCCTTTTAGCAAAATAGGAGCAATTACAGTAGTCAGAACCAGCAAAAGGACAGGAGAGAATACAGTTTTTATAGAACAAGTGGGTCAGAAATCCTGGACTCTCACATGTTGAGTGATACCTGTAAACTCTTGTGCATTACTGCACGTGGTCCATTCATTCTCCCCTATTCCCCAGGTATTTAACTCTTTTTAAACCCAAATGTTTCTTTTAAACTTTGTGAAAGTAACACTTTTCACAGCTAAGTATGAAATGCAGATGTTTCCAAACCCATTGCCTTGCCATGAAACTGTAAAGCCCTAAGACAAGTCATTTGGTAATTTTTGCTTTTCCCTTTCTGGGAGGCTCATACAATTTTGTGGCTGTGAGCAGCCATTACACAGGGAGAATGAGAAGTATTCCCACCTTAACTGCTTTTGGAAGCTAGTCCTGGTTCTTGAATCTGAGGAAAGAGAAGCTTGAAGGTGGTAGAGGCTACGGGTTTGAACCATGTAAGGACCTAAGGAAACAGAACCACTCTTCTGTAATACTGATCAACCACGCTAACAGAGTGGTGGGTGTTTTATGAAAGGGATCACCCTGCTGTTTGTGAGGGGCTCATGTTGCTGGGGAAGGGCACAGCACATAGTAAGCATCTAGGAGAATGATTTCCTTTGGGGAAACTTAGGCTGAAGAATGTCTTGATCCCTCCTCAGGATGTGAGAGATGGGACTAAAACCTCTGCACACGAATAATGCTATTTGTGGTCAGACACCTAAATCTCAAGTTGTGATTTAACAACTTCAAAAGACAGATGTTCTTGAGAGATGTACTCTGTGCAAAAGCTAGGGTGAAACAAAGATCTGGAACTTCTATGCCATATCTGAGGTGGGCTCCTATTATGACTCTGAAGAAAGAATTTTTTATTATCTAATTGTAAAGATTTTTTCTTAAGAACTTCCGCTTCTGCTGTTATGAAGCAATACATCTGGCTTTACAGAAATTAGCCTATCCTGTTTCACATAATTTATTCAACATTTGTCATATAAGCCGGGCCTCAGGAATGGTAAATTTTTACCTTATATTTCAGGAATTTATTTAACCTGCTAGTAGTTTAGATTCATTTGTTTATTTTGGATTCATGTTTGTTTTGCGATAGGTAAGTTGTCAGTCCAAAAAGGAATCGGATCACATGATTGAAGCATGAATGATCATTTTTCCTGAGGTAATAGACTTCTCTTGGTGAAAGAAATTTCAGATTATTATTAGTTCATATGGCAGAAAATTCAAATGAGAGAAAATAAAAATGCATTCAAAGAAGACTATAACTATACTTGGTTCTGCAGTGCAAAAATCTGAAATCTGACTTGTCAGAAGATGTTCCAGCACAATAAATAATGTGGGTATTTTTCAACCAGATAAAACTAAAGTGATTTTTTTCCAAAGATAGAAAACTTTTAAGCATGGCTCCAGTACTCAACTCAGCCAGGCAAAACTGCAGTAACATATCAAACTTCTATGGCATTCTGTAGGACGGAAAAAGAGAAAGACACATGGATAATATTCACAAAATTCTGTAAAATTCCTTCTTTATTTGCCTATTTGTCTTTTATCCTTCTTATCTTTCAAAACTGTATCAGGTATGACCCACAGAGAAGGAAACTCACCACACACATAGTGCCTTAGTCATACCTTTTCAGTCAGGAGATGCCCTTGCCTTCTCTTCCTAGTATCACACCTGGTCCTTCTTGTTCTATAAAAAATGAGTCAACACTCATTACTGCTGTTGGCAACGGGATCCTTTGATAAGGAGAATGCCCTGCCCCTACCAAATAGAAATTAAATAGAGTCTAAAAATAGTCTCCAGAACCATTCAGGTTGTAAAAGGATGATTTTCTTAAATCAGACATATTTATGCCTTTTCCCTGAACTTCCCCACAACTATAAGAAAGCAAAAAGCTGTGATGTCTTATTTTGGACACAAAAGCAAACAAGAAAAAAACCAAGGAAAATAAGTTACTTTCCTGTGCCTTATCAAGTTGGTTCTCAATTGTTCTGTTTACTTTTTTTTGTGGGTAAGTTATTTTAGATTTCTATCTTTGTCATCTGATAGTGACACAATTAGGTGGCTGTTCTTCATTTGAAAAGACTAGGGTTTTCAATGTTTTCTTATTTGAATCTGATTGCAATTAGCAAATTTACCCATTTTATACCACCTTTCATCTCTCTAAATCTAGCTAAGCCATGAAAGAATTAAATTTCATCCTCAAAATAAAGTATACGATGACTCTTCTGAAAAAAAAAATTGAACCAATGAACTAAAAGAAGAAGAAAAAAGGGGGGGGGGGAAATGTAGTGCAAAAATCTGCAAGCATATTAAAAATATTTAGCGTGCTCTTTGTTTTTGTTAATGTTTATTGATGCATTCTTGGGATGGGATGCCTTTATTCCTTTGTTTTCAGCCCTGGCATCAGTTCTATTCACACTAAGCCTGTAACTTTCTATCACCTCCAGTGAATTAAAAAATAAAATCACCCTTGCCTGTCATTTCTCACAGAAAGAGGTACACTCAACCTGCTTCCACCTGTGTCTCCTGTCAGTCACGGCATTTACAATACAACTTGCTTTTCATCTTGGTGAAATATTCTAGTCATGCCACACACAGGAAACTACTGATATTTGCATTGGTCATCAGGTGGAGTTTGTCCCATGATGTCGGTCTCCCCAGCTAGACCATATTTTCCAGAAGTATGAAAAAACCCAAACCAAACAAATGACGCAGTCCTATCCCTCCTGTTTCTTTGGAATATCTCTCCTCTTTAGTTGCTTCTGAATGTTGAACTGGAAAGACATGTGTTTCACCTAATACAATGAGACATCTAGACGCATAGCCATCCCTTGTTCAAGCGTGTAGCCATGTTCTTGGTCATATTTATGCAAATCTCCACATATTTTTTCAGGCTATGTAGCTGACATTGTACTAGTAATTGTGTGAATCTTCAGCTTAAGCCAAGAACCTAGGTTAAGAAGCATAGAAGGATCTGCTTTTAAAAAGGTAGGTGCCTTCAAAAGTTCTGAAATGACTGAAGTTAACTATTAAAAAATGCATGAGACAAAAACTCTGAAAATCTGAAAAATATCAGTCTGTTTACAGACCATATTCCAGAATTTCAAAAGGGAAAAGGAAGATTAGGTGTTCTAGGAACTACTCTTCCATGTTTCAACACTGCGTTTTCATTATCTTGAAGTACAGACGTGCAAGACAAGCATGTCTGGCCTAATGTGGTTTTGGAAGAGTGAAAAGTCCCAGTGGAGCAACAGTTCAGTGCAGATACTGTTGCTTGCTTCTCAAATTCCTGGATTATGCTACTTCTAGTTGTTACACATATGTGGATCAGAGATCAGAGCTTAACCATTGTGAAAAGCTATTTTACATCCATACAAAAGACCTTATTTCACAAATGAACAAGCCAAAGGTTTAGCTTATTTGAATATCTGAATGAGATCCAAAACAGATTTAATTGAATATTCATTTCACGCAGCTTTAACCAACTAAGTTGCTTAAATGAGTTGATCCCATGAATAACACTCTATGTATAAGGATACTTAATGACTGCACTGACAGAAGAAGCCTTCACCAGTGTCCTGCTTAAAGTGGCAACAGAGTGATGAAAGACTAATTTGTACCCTAACATGCAACAGTTTTACAATACAGTATGAGGGTTGTGGAAGCAATAGATGAAACTTATCTTTTACAAGCTGTCAACCTCTCTTCTGTGTCTGCTGAGGCACCAAACTGCTGTCATGCCCATATTGCATAGATTCACTTATTGCATATTATTCACTTATATTCACTTATAGATTCACTTTTTTCTCAGGTGCACTCTAAATTTCTCAGTGGGATTTAAGAATAGTTTCTCATTCCCTTACTGCCAGCATACTTCTGAGCTCCCTTCATCCAGATATTTTCCGTCCCCACCATGGAGCAGTGCAGCAGCATCCCAGCCAAAGAGGTGCAAAGAAACGCACAAAAATGCACTTCTGAAATTTTCAGCTATCATGATTTTGGCATCTTCCTCTGCTTCTTTGGGTTAATTACTTTTCTCAGATGATGGAGATGAGATGAGACTAAATGAAGACCTTAATCATCCTCGGATTTCAGAGTGCAAAGGAAGGGGATGTACTTGATAGTAGTGCTGTTCTCCATACCATATGATTCTCACCTTTTTGTGCTTGCTACAAAATCTACATGGCATAAGAGATGGTGTACTTTCAAAAGAGTAGCAAAACCCAAATATTTCTCATTAACCTATGTAGTTGGTTAACCTTGGCCAGCTGCCAGACACTGACATAGCTGCTCTGTCACTGCTACTTCTCCAGCAGGGCAGAGGAAGAAAATAAGACGAAAAAGCTCACAAGGCAAGGTAAATATAAGAAGACTACTTGCCAGTTACCACCACAGAAAAAAGAAAATCAACCTGTGGAAAATTAATTTAATTTATTGCTAATTTAAATAGTCTTGGATAGTGAGAAACTAAGACAAATTTTAAAAGCATTCCACAAATACTTCCCCTGGCTTTTCTTCCCCAAGCTCAACTTTACTCCCTCGCTCACATCTCACATCTCCTCTTCCTCTTGTCCAACCCTGGGAGGCTAGGAAGATGGGGAATGGAGTTTTGAAGTCAGTACATGATCTGTCTTCTCTGCAGCTACTTCCTCCTCACACATTTCTCCTGTTCCAGAATGGGTTCTCCACAGGGTGCATTTCCTTCTGGAAATATGTACCTGCTCCAGTGTGGAGTTGCCCATGGAGCAACAGGGTACGTATTTGCTCCAAAGTGCTGCAGTGGAATCTCTGCTTTGGGACCTGGAGAGAAGGATGTCTTCCTCTCGCTCCTTCTTTGCTGACCTTGTTGTTTACAGGGCTGATCATCATGCATTTATTATTTTTCCTCCCTCCTCACCTTGATGGCTGGTATTTTTCCCTTACTTAAACACATTTTCACAAAAGCTGCTTCCCCATGCTATGAGGCTGACGTCCTCAGCTGTGTCTTATGTGGGTTCACTTTGGAGCTTGCAGGAACAAGTTGTGTCTGGTACAGGGCGGCTCCTGTCCTCTTGTTAGAGACAGCATCCCTGCAGTCCCCCACTACCAGCACCCAGACACAGACACCCACATCATCCTGACTGACTTTCTGTCAGTTGTGTGCTGTCCTACTTTCAGCAGATGTAACAGCAGTCTCTTTTTGGGAGAATGCTGGTATACTCCAGGACACTGTCTTTCTCAAACACAGGAACATGCTTGTGAGCACTCAGAATCACTAGCTATAAAAATAGAGATATTTTTGATACAATTAAGAATCAATAGGTGAATGTGAAGGGAAATAGACATATAAACAGAACACAAATCCTGGAAAAATGTGACCAAAGGAGTCTGAGGTTCATACATTTCATAGCTGTAGAAAGAACCAGCAGAGCGAACAAGAACTTCTGTTGCCTGATAGAGGTTCAGAATTGCAAACAACTCCTGTGTATCTTTTTTTTGTTTGTTTCTCCCATTCAGTTTTGTGCATTTACTGTAATATAAAACCCCAGATTTCAATATAGGTATCTGTATTTTCAGTTTCTCTTTTAACCTCATTTCTTTTCAGTTCCTTGAGAATATCTCTGCTCTTTTGTAAAATCATGCTGACTATTCCCATCCACTTTCTTATCATTCATGTGTCAAAAAAAGATTCTCAAGACTACTTTCCCCTTCATTTTCTCAGGAGCTAGTGTTAAGTTGGCCAGTCTGTTGGTCTCTCTTACATCCTGATGGCATGACTTGCTCTGCTGGATTCCCACAGTATGAGGAAGAAAAAAGCCTGTCCTATTGTACACTCCACTGGTGAAAAAAAAATAAAATTTTTGGTTCATCTAACTGGCTCATGAAGTGGACCCATTTCTACAGATCAGTACAGTTTGGGGCAAAGACACTCAGAAAGAAATTAATCAAGATGATCCTTCTTTTTCTATGAAGAAATATTAGAAATTTGGGTGGAGAGTTTTTTTCTAGCTACTTGTGTCGTACCCCACCTTCCCTGTTGCAGCCTGTTGTGTCCAAGCTGGAGGTTACCACTCAGCAGTTATAACTTGACAATTCTCAGCTCTGTGGGACACAAGTCAATGCATAAACTGCTTTGGTTAAGGTAAGGACTTTCTACTACAGATATTTCATGCAACAAGTCTCTTCTCTCCCTAGAAACAGCCTGCTTGCATGTTCTTCCACTCCTTCTCCTGAAATCACGAGAGATAGACACTTATTTCTTTCCTTTATAAAAAAAGAAATAACGACAAAGACAGAAAAGAAGCATGATCAATGTGTACCTTTGGTGCACTCAATTAAGACCATGCTAGGAATGCTACACCCTACAAAATCTGGGGAACACCAAATCCACGTTGCTCTAGGAACTTGTTTATCAGAAGCACTCAACAGTGAAAAAAACCAGTGCAGACGTTTTAGTTAAGTGGCATAAGACTTCAGTTTGCATTAGTCTTGATTTTAGCCTCTGGACACGGCTTTAAATCAGGCAAATACAAAAACCTATGGGTCTTCAACTATGGCAAAAAATACTCCTCCAAGGAAATTGCTTTCAATTTTCCCTCTCATCTGCACAGGCACAAAGCCAGACAATGTCCAAA
Source organism: Hypocryptadius cinnamomeus (assembly GCA_013400635.1). Taxonomy (NCBI): domain Eukaryota; kingdom Metazoa; phylum Chordata; class Aves; order Passeriformes; family Zosteropidae; genus Hypocryptadius; species Hypocryptadius cinnamomeus. Next base: position 21,082 of record VYZP01054746.1, read on the forward strand.
GAGCCATTGAACAAATTGCCTCTAAACCATCAATTTTTATGGAAACCAAATAGCTAATGAGAACATGAATAGAAAAACAAAAGGGAGTGGAAGGGCTGAAGTGTACCCCACTTCCTCATGCTCATGAGACATGAAACAATTTTTTTTCAATCATAAGACTCTCTCCCATTAGAAAAATATTGGAGGAACTCTAGAAAGTAAAATAGACACTTCTGAGCAGATGAGAAATTGAAAATTAAGAAAATTATTTCAGTTGTTTTCTTAAAGGTACTGAAACATTTGTGCAAGAAAAGTATATAGAAATGCTAATACTGGACTAATTTTCACAGATAAGAGTAAGGATAATATATGATCTGCTCTAGGTTATCTGGTTCCTCTAACCTCACTTCACAATTGAATCATTACAGAAAACATAAACACCTTCTGAGAAGGAAAAGTCAAGGTTTTGACTGTTGTCATCTTATTGCAAAAGCTCCATACCTTCTTGGTGATTTCTCACAGGCAGCTCCTCACAGTACTGACTCCTTCTTCCTCACAGCACAGCCAACAAACCCTAACTAACTTCTTGACCAGCCAACCTACTCTTTTATAATACCCATCCTAATTGGACCTAGATGTGGCCTATTAAGGGCAGGGCGGTTCCTAATTCTTGGTAATTAGTGCAGCTGCAACTCCTTAGGGGTGAAATCACCTTCATCACTATCCTACATTCCATCCATCCACATTTGGCAAGATAAGAAATTTTCCTTTGTAAACAAAATGCCTCTCAGAACCAAGGAGAAAGGATGAAATAAAAGTTCTAGTTAAAATGATGCCACTAAAATGTCCTGTTTAAACAGATCAAGCACCCAAAAAGAAAAACATGAATAACACAAATTTTCTGAAAAGCTAAGATAAACAGAACATCTTTGAGTACAAATTTTAAGAACAATAGTTCTGTGTTCATGCATATACAATAAATACATATTTGTGGAGGTATACATGCATGTATGTATGACTGAAGGTAGTCAACACTCATTTCTTGAGAAACAGAAATATGTGTTAAATAAAAAATTATTCCATTTGCCTTCTTAAGTTTTGTAATTCAAAAACTGAAAATTACATTGAGTGAGGTAAGAAACTTGACCTTAGAGAGCTTCCAGTTCATGTCCAAAATGTGGATTTTATGTTTCATATATAAATGGTTACAGCTGGAAGAGACCCATGGATATCAGCAGGTCCAACCCCACTGCTCATGTAGAATTACCACTTACAGGTTGCCCAGAGAGGTGGTAGAATCGCTATCCTTGAAGATACTCAACTGGATACAGTCCTGTGCGAGGGCTCAGTCAATCTTACCAAGAAAAAATATTATATGACAATCAGACAGAGTTACCTGTTTCATTTTTTCCCCTGGGCCACTGGTCCTGTCCCTGGACACCACTGAGAAGAACTTGACTCCATCACATTTGCCACCCTCCCATCAGGCATGTATATACAGTATTCAGATCCTTCTGGATTTTCATTTCTCCAGGCTGAACAGTCCCAGCTCTCTCAGCTTTTCCTCATAGGAGAGATGCACCTGTGCTTCAGTGCATCATCATCTGTGTGGACCCTTGCTGGGCTCTCAGTGTGTCCCTGTGTCATCTGTACAGGGGAGCCCAGAAGGGGACAGAGAACTCCAGAGGGTAAGGATCCCCTCCCTTGACTTGATTGCAAGCCTTTGCCTAATGCTTCTGAGGATACTATTAGCATTTCTTGTGATGAAAGCCCACTTCTGGCTCCTGTTCAAGCTGGTGTCCACCAGGAACCCCAAGGCCTTTTATGTAAATCTGCTTTCCATCATTCCTTCTCAAGTGTAAGTCTTAGCAGTTCCCCATGTTGAACTCCATGTGGGTCTTGTTAGCCCATTTCTCTGCTCTGTTGAGGTTCTGATGAGCATCGCAGTTGTCTGGTCACTGCTCCCAGCTGGTGTCATCAGCAAACTTGCTGGAGGTATATCCTGCTTCATGATCTAGCTCATTAACAGAGATATTGAACAGGGTTGGACCCAGTACTGACTGAAGTATATAATTAGCTACTAGCCTCCAACTAAATTTCAGTAGTCCTGCTGGAAACAAACTGAGTAGTAATTTTAACAGGATGTAGCTCCTAATCACCTCTGGACTAAATATCATCTGGGAAGAACAATATTCAATTTTTGGGTGCCCTGAAACTTCCTGCAGTCCTTAGCCATGATTCCAGTATTTATAACTTCCCTGAAATAAATCAGCTTAAAGCTAAACCATGTCTACAAGGAGGGTGCAAACTCAGCTGAGTTGCTTTGCTGATACCCTGAATGGACAGATGCTCCTGCAGGAATTGCATGTGCTTTGAGAGGAAATTTCCCAGATTCCTCTGATAACATAAGATAGGTTTTCCTCTATTCTGTGCTTACACAGAAAGGCCCTTATAGGCCTTATGGGCTTAATGTTATCTGCTAAGAAATGGCCTGGTAATTAGTATTTTTACTGCTAAGAAATGGCCTGGTAATTAGTATTGCCTTCACTTGGGCAAAGAGAATGGTGGAAAAAATAAGCTGCAGCTATCCCACAGTTCTCAGGAACCTACCAATTTGCCATTGTTTATCTGTGCTATTCATCAAATCTGCACTCCACCTCCCACTGCATGTTTTAATATTTGTTCTGAACTTACCTACAATATTGGACTGAACTGGAAAAAAGAGCATGGGAATAGTCACTTTGAGAATTGCTCCGTAAGATTCCCAGCTTGAGTTTGAACTGTTTTGTTGCATTAGATGTTATATACACTAGCATCTGAAATAGCTGGCAATTGAGTATAGTCTTGAAGAAATTTAAGTGTTAACTTAAAATATTGAGTAGACAAACTGATACGTGCATACATAGGATAATATTGCACAGTTTGCAGGCACAACACAGAAATAATATCTTAGCATATCATAGAACTGTTAGAGAAAGAGCCATTAGGGGCTGTGAGGTACAAATATCACAGAATCACAGAATCACTAGGTTGGATGAGACCTCCAAGATCATCGAGTTCAAACCCATGCCCTAACACCTCACCTAAACCATGGTACCCAGTGCCACATCCCATCTTTTTTTAAACTCATCCAGGGATGGTGACTCCACCACATTCCCAGGCAAACCATTCAAGAACTTTATCACTCTTTCCATAAAAAACTTTTTCCTGACCTATATTTCCCTTGGAACACATTAAGTCTGTATCCTCTGGTTCTGGCAGCTGCTACCTGGAGAAAGAGACCAACCCCCACCTGACCACAACCTCCTTTCAGGGAGTTGTAGAGAATGATAAGGTCACCTCTGATTCTCCTTTTCTCCAGGCTAAACAACCTCATCTCCTTCAGCTGTTCCTCACAGGGCTTGCGTTCCCAGCCCCTCACTAGCCTCGTTGCCCTCCTCTGGACGCACTCAAGCATCTCAAGGTCCTTCCCAAACTGAGGGGCCAGAACTGGACACAGCTCTCAAGGTGGGACCTCACCAGTGCTGAGTACAGGGGGAGAATGACCTCCCTGCTCCTGCTGGCCACACTGTTCCTGGTACAGGCCAGGATGCCCTTGGCCTTCTTGGCCACCAGGGCACACTGCTGGCTCATGTTCAGTTGGCTGTCACCAGCACCCCCAGGTCCCTTTCCAGCAACACCATCCCCAGCCTATAATGCTGCTGGGGGTTATTGTGGCCAAAATGCAGGACTCAGCACTTGGNAAGAGCCATTAGGGGCTGTGAGGTACAAATATCACAGAATCACAGAATCACTAGGTTGGATGAGACCTCCAAGATCATCGAGTTCAAACCCATGCCCTAACACCTCACCTAAACCATGGTACCCAGTGCCACATCCCATCTTTTTTTAAACTCATCCAGGGATGGTGACTNCCCCTCTGCAGAACCCTCCTACCCTCCAACAGATCAACACACAATTCCAGCTTAGTGTCATCTGCAAATTTACTAATTAAAGCCTCAATCCCCTCATCCATGCTGTCAATGAAGATATTGAACAGAACTGGCCCCAGCACAGACCCCTGAGGGACACCACTGCTCACCAGCCCCCAGCTGGATGCAGAACCATTCACCACCACTCTCTGGCCCAGCCATCCAGCCAGTTCTGAACCCAGCAAAGAGTGCTCCTGTCCAAGCTGTGGGCTGCCAGCTTTTCCAGGAATGTGCTGTGGGAGACAGTGTCAAAGACCTTGCTGAGGTCCAGGTACACAACATCCACAGCCTTTCCTGCATCCAGGCGGGTCACTTGGTCATAAAAGGGCACCAGGTTGGCCAAACATGACCTTCCCCTCCTAAAGCCATGCTGGCTGGGTCTGATACCCTGACCATCCTGTAAGTGCTGTGCGAGGACACTCAATATAAACTGTTCCATTATGTATATATAACATAGAAGAGGCAGAGAAGCCTGTCATAATTCTATAATGAGCAAAGTCTTGTGTTTATGAGAGCCTTCATCTCTGCCATGGAGAATAGGCACACCACATGATTCTGTTGGGTCAGGGTTTTGGTTCAGATGTAGTCTCTTCAAATTTTCCTGACTCATCGGAATCTGTAAGCTGTTCAGCAGTCATTGTATACAACTTGGAGAACAGAACACACTCAGCTTTTGCTTCATGACAAATGTTCTGACATCCGTTCTTTTTACATCTTTTGCTCGTCTAGAAGATATTGCTTTCCTTAGAAAAAGTTACTTGTTTTGCTCTATGTTCATGCATGTCAATGGAAAAAAGCTTTCATCAGCTTTTTGAAACCACTCCATTCTAAGTATTTCCATAAAGCCATCAAGTTATCTGGTTCAAAGCTTCCTCCCCAGCTTCCTTTTCTGCCAGATATAGAGAACTGCTAATTAACTAGTACCAAGAGGAAAAAAATTCACTATATCTTTTTTTTACTTATCTTTCTTGTCTCCTCCCTTTAATAAAATAGCTTGCTTCAATAATAGTTTCAGTATCCAATTACATTGATGAAGGAGGGAGGGAAGAACTTTATGAAGTTTATGTTGACATTAAATTTCATTGCCTCTCCATTTTTCAAGGATTTGTCTGAGCTTGTTGATTCTGAATTTATGTTATTTGATTCTGTAGCATCCCATGAAATAATAATTTTTTTGTATTTTATGGTGATTGATGCAGGTGTGTGCTTATTGGCAAGTAAAATCTTTGCCCAAAGGAAATTTCTGTCAAAATACCCAAAGCACATTGATATTAATCTCCCTTTTATAGCTATTAAAAGGAGAGCAAGGTCAAAATATAAATCATACTAGAGTGAGGCCAGCAACTACCTAGAGTGGATGCCATCAACAGAATTTATTACATACATCTCTCTCTTCTTTTGGAAAGAAAAACAGAACAAACCAAACCAAACCAAAACAACAAAAAATGCAAGTGTGTAATTAACTGTGTGTTGCTTCTGCGAGCAAATTCACTAGAAAGTCTTCTAATATGTCTAAGCTTTTAACATTCCATTTGATGAAACACTCCCAAAAGCCTGTAACACAAAAGCCTATCTAACTTTTCTTCCTGCAATATCTTGTGTAGAACAGATCATGTATATATATAAAATAACACAACTTTCAGCAGGTAATTAGCCTTTTTGCCCTTTCAGAATTTACTCCTAGAAATTCTGAAATTAACACAATCATACAAAATATTATTTACTTGTTTAAATTAACAATTTTGTAATCAGTCAAAGGAGTATGTCCAGCTGGGTCCTCAGAAGACATTGTCAAGAAACAGTAATGTAACACAACACTTTGAAGGAATAAATTAACCACATTTCTAAATCCATTCTATTTCCATAATTTTCAGTTTAGTACTGTTAATTTTAAGAGATGAAAAATCCTTCCTTTGCACAGAGCCCTGATGTTCATTTTCCATTACTTCTAAAGAGCACATGTGTCAAATGAGTCAGACATAACAAGTCTACACAAACTTTTTCGCACCTCCTTAAATAATTACCAAATGTCTTGTATTTGGTATATTACTTATTTGATATTACTTAGCTAAAATCCCATTAGTAAGGACATCAAAGCAGGAAATGAAAATCTTTCCTTGAAGACAGGATTTTGTTTTCTTTTAGATGGTTAATTGATATCTATTTAAGAAATAAATATTCATAATTTTAAACATTTTAAAAAGGCTTAAAATGTGTTCTCTTATCTTAAATGTATTCGTACATGCATTTGATCTAAGAAGTAGCATGCAGGAAGGATAGTAGCTCTTCCACTTCATTGAAGAGGCTTTCCACCTTGGATTAATTATTCAATTAGCTAGAGAGACCAGTGCTGGTGATGCATTCATGTAAGTACCATGTGTAAGAGCAATGTCTTGACTGAAGCACCAAAGTCCTCATCTGTGAGGTTTATTTGTAGACTTGTACTTTTTCTATAGTATTTGCAAAAATTGACTTTTAGTCAGTTAAAGTTAATAGTGTTAATATCTTTGTTGCAGTGTTTATCCCTCACACCTTATCTAGATTTTAGACAGTAACATTCTCTTTCCCATTTTGTAACCCCTGTGCTTGACCATTGTTTTCTTTCTGCTGCTTCAGCACAGAGTCTGCAATGTTTCTCTGCAATTGTGTCCCCAAGAAGATCATCTGTAATTTCTGGTGAATGTCAATGAAGATACAACTGCCAATAAAAATCTATAGTCAAATGCTGTGGGTTAATCCTAGGCAGCAGTTAAACTCCACACAGCCATTTGCTCACTTCACCTCTCAGTGGGATGGGGAGAGAATCAGACAGGCAAAATGAAAAATGGGTTGAGATAAAGGCAGTTTCACATGCAGACTAGATGGTGCATGTGAAAACAGAGAAATTAATTCACTTTTTCCCATCAGTAGGCAGATATTTAGCCCTTTCCAGGAAAGCAAGGCATCACATGCAATGGCTACTTGGGAAGACAAATGCCTAACTCAGAACATCCATCTTTCTTCTTGGTTTACTCCCTTTTTTATTTACAAACACAACATTATTTGTTATAGGATTTCTCTTTGGTCAGGTGTCCCAGTTGTGTTCTCTACCAACTTCTTATGTATCCCCAGACTAATAGCTGGTGGAGCAATGACCTCAACACCCTGAACACTGCTTTACTGTAAGTAAAACACTTGTGTGTTGTCAACACTCTTTCAGTCACAAATCTAAAACAAGATATCATAAAAGTTGCTATGAAGCAAACAAACTCAATACCATGCAAAACAAAAAACCCCAAATTCTGAAAACCTCCAACTTCTGATTTTGAATAAATATTGCCTTTTATAAAAAAGCCCTACAACCATCAAATCAAAATGAACCAAACTTGAGCCACCCCAAATACCACTTGGAACATTGTTTCCCATAACTATATTACATTTAAATAGAAGTCTACATTTTAGCTCTTTTTTATCCACGAAGAGAGAGAGATCTACTTCACCATGCTGATATGCTGCTCAGATACCTACATATTACATAAGACTTACTCTGCAGCCTTACTCTATAATGTGGCTGAATGTATTTCCCCCTCTAGGCTGAAGTATGTAGGTTTGGGCCTCAATCTGTCATTCTAGTTTTCTGCAAGGTGCTGTAAATTGGGTAAGAGTTCTCTAAAACTGTGAGGGACTAAGCTTTAAATGAAATAATCAAATAAAAAGTATAAATAAGCAATTGAATTGGAAACTTTAATGGAAAAAAATGAATGAAAGGAACTCAAACAGGAGGTGTGAATGTGTGAAATGCTCACAAAATAGTGTTTGGAAGTGTGGACTAGTGAGAAGATATTGCATTGATAAAAATTGTACGTGTGTGAAACAGAAGCACATGATTTTGTTGTTGCTAGTGAAAGATTATTGTTTTGCCACATCTGTATTCAGTGACGTACTCAACATCAGTCACTATTTCTGTTGGTTTTGGTGTGCTTAATTTGAAGTACCACAATTCCTGAACTAGATGCCTTGCAGTGGTAGTGCAAGCTGGTTGGTTTGGATATAGTGTCAGTGATGATGTTGAAGTGGCTTGTGAACTTGAAAATCCTACCTGGAACTTCTAGACATTTTGTTTTCTTTTACTGCATGGATGAGAACTTGCTGTGTGTTTGTAAATTGCCTCCTACAGTAGAATGCTGAGTTTATACAACTCCACTATATTCAAGAGCAAACTGGATTTCTGAAGACTGGAAGTATAGAACCTCTGATGTGTTTTCAAATAATTTCTTCCAGTGAAGAAAATCTTATATTCTGTTCTCTTGTTTTTATGTATGAGAGAAGGAAAGGCATTTCCAGGCAGTTTTGACTTTAAAGATTTACATTCTATATACAACCAGGTTGTTGAATATACAATGAAGTACTTTTATTGGCAAAGAAAGGTTGTTTGCTTGTTCCAGCTACAATAATTAAGTCTTCTGCTGACAGAAGAAAGCTGAGTGCATTTTGGGTTCAAAAGCATCCTATTTATAGTCTAGATGCAAAATGATCTCTATTCACTACAATGTCTCATTTGCAGGTTATCATTCTGCTTTCCTCTGAAAGCTAGTCAGCAGATGTTTCCTTCCATCTTGACTCATTGAATTAGTGATAGAAAAACATTTTGTGTCTTACTGTGGTGCTCTTCATAAGCAGTTTTGAATGACAGAACCAACTTGTTGAAAACAGAGGACAGTATAAAGAGAAATTTCCCCTGAATATGTAATATAATATAATATAATATAATATA
>VYZP01054747.1:280-49792 GCA_013400635.1 Hypocryptadius cinnamomeus
TTTGAGTGTGTTTTATTTTGATTTCTGCTCCTATTGCTCTAGCTCAGGAGACATTTTAGTTTTGAACAATCACCATAACTTAGCAGATGTATCTGAACTCCTGGAAAGCAAGATATTCCTTGGAGAATAATTTTCTTTATGCCAGTTCAAAGACAGTTTATTAAATTCTATGCTGTAACTATTACGGGCTTCAGGAAGGAAAAAAGTAAAACATTTGTAAAGTTAAAAAGTAGCTTTATTTAGAACTGTGAGTTTAGTGACAACTGTTGTTTGCTCTAATAATGGTGAAATGCAGGCTGCTGCATCACTTGTGATGGGCAATTTCATTGTTACACAGACACAAATGATGGCAGGATTCGATCATTCCTGGGATATGCTGACAAACTGCAGCATGTGCATGGCTACTGTTCTCAGCTGTAGTCTTCATTAGCTGTTTTTCTTGTAAATCTGAGTTTATATCAAAGGTGGTTACTGCAGTCAGATTTTTTTCACCTAGATTGTTGCATGTCTGTCAGTAAATTGTAAACACTCTAGGAAAACCTGCCTTAGCATGTCACTCCCATGTCAGTTTCTTACAGGGTAGAGGATGATTCTGAAAAGCAGAATAGTGAAATTTAAGGTTTTGTTTGGCTTTTGTCATATTAGGATCTACTATTTGTGTGTTACGTGGTATGTTGCAGTTATTCTTTGCTCTTTTCCTCTGCTAATGTCAGAAAAAATAGAGGCAGTAAGCAGGGGGTTAAATTCCCACTCAACAGGCGTATTTTTGGTTTCTGTAAGGGAAATGTGAGTGGAGCTCAGTGCTTTGCAGCGGAGGGCAGCACTCCGTGGCAGAAGCAAGCATCCAAGGGAAACGTGGCTGGCAGCAGACATCCATGACGGGAATGAAACACTGTACCAGCTCTTCCAGTTTCGCAGGGACCTCGCGTTTTCCAGCTGTTTACCCTTGAGATGTAAAATGGCAATTTGGCATAGGCTAACAGCCTGGTGTGATGTGAGCATCTGCGTAAAAGGCTGCACATATGGAGCATGCCCAGTGGTATGAACAGCCTGTTACCCCACCCCCAGCCAATCTAGGAAGAGATGAAATGAACTTTGCACTTGCAAATGTCACTGAATACATTTTGCACAGGATTTTAAAAGGTTCTTTTACAAGCACTATTTTTAACAGCCAAATCCGCCCCCCAAAACAGAAAGGAAAGAGCCCTAGGTATTTTTCTGTGATCGATCTCAGTTTATGATCAGCTGAAGCATCTCTCACAATATTTCCGAAGCTGGTTTTATTTCATGTTTTTATAATTGAAGTTGAGATTTTTGGAGGTGGTGTGGATTTTTGGGAGTTTTTTTGAATTTTTTTTTTTTTTTTAAATTTTTTCCTATTGGCATGAGAAAATTTGAGAATTTAATTCCAGTAGAATACTTGGAAACAGTGAGGCTGGAAGCTTGAAAGGCAGAGGGAAGAGAAGGAAGGCTCTCACGGCAGAGCATGGATAGGAAAGGAGCTGTGATTCTGCAGTGCTCAGTGTGCACATGTTTTATGAGATCAGTGCCGGGCGCTGCAGCTGCGGACAGTAACTGAGCTGTCTGGCTAATGAAGGCCACCTGGATCAGGCTTCTGAAAAGAGCCAAAGGAGGACGTCTGAAGAATTCTGATATCTGTGTAAGCCCTGCATTTTCCTTATCACCTTATATTGTATATATTGCAAGGAGGGAGAGAAAAAAAGCGGTGAGGAGAGGACAGTTGTTTTCATTCTGACTGAATTACCAGAACTCTTATTTTGTATGCAGGGGGATGCAGAGGGAAAGCAGAGCTGTCATTATTTATAGAGCTGATCTGGCATTGTGGCTGCTTCCATTGTGGTGATACAGGGACATGTGTTGAGTCCAGACGGATTTTATTAGTTGGAAGTTGATTTGTGGTCATTTGCATGTCTTGCTGAGGGGCAGAGATGGATATGAGCCATTTGCTGTTCTGATGGGGAAAGTGTGTCAGGTAAAGAGGCTGCCCTAAGATAAAAATGCATAGCAGAGATTAAATCTCTTAGCAGTGATATTGTGTAATGGTAATTATTGATACTAAATTTGCATTTTGATTATAGAAAGTCTGTTTGCTTGCTATTTCTGTCGCTGTTTAGAGTTCTAATTTTTATGAAGCCATCCTTGAAGCTGCTGTGTGTCCTTCAGCCCTGCACTGCACCAGTGCTGTAAGTCTCCAGAGAAACTGCCTCTGCTTGCTGAAAAGCACACAAATAAGAGTGCAGAGATGCAGAGATAGGGCAGGAAGTAAAACACTGGAGAAGGCACCTGCACTTTTTGAAAGTTTCCAGAAGAAAATGTTTACGTAGATATAATTTCTTCTAAGTGGATTTCCCTTTTGGGTAGTTAGTCTCTTTTCAGTGATACAGAAGTAAGAGAAAAGGCAAGGTGTATAAGCACTTCTACTTTTTTTTTTTAGCATCAAAGGAACTTGTGACATTATTTTTCCTTTTGTTTTGCAGGGTTCGGCGGACTCCTACACCAGCCGTCCATCTGATTCAGATGTATCTCTGGAAGAAGATAGGGAAGCAGTGCGGAGAGAGGCAGAGCGACAGGCCCAGGCACAGCTGGAAAAAGCAAAGGTAAGGTATTGTTTCATGTTACAAACTCATAAAATGCTTGACTTTAAAGCAGGAGTTGAAACTAGATGATTTTTAAGATCCATTCTAACTCAAACCATTCCATGATTCTTTGTCACCTCATCCATTAGTGATAAACTGTTTTTAATGTGTTAACATGTAGATTAGAGCTCTTATAAACCTTCCAGACAGCATTAGAAAATATATGCTCCATGAAAACTCACTTAGAATCAGTTTTGTGTAACAGGCACTTGATTGACTTATGTATTTCAGAGCATTCTTATTTAAATGTGTGCACTTCTTCTTTTATTAAATATAAACATGTGTTGCAGTGTGTAGGGTCAATGCTATGAATTCTTACTGAAGATGTTTCTGAAAGTTTGCTCATGGATTGCCAGGGCACTTAATGCTTTTACAGTGTCAAAAATCAGTCCTCAGTTGAACATCCTGTTCATCTCCCTTCAATGAAGAATCAGTCCCTGCAAGTCATGTGTAAATAGGGAGAATCTGTTACAAGTGTGGTTTTTTTCCCTAAAGACTTCACTCAGTTTCTTTACAGTTTGTGTGTTAAGTGACCCCATGAGTCATTTGCTGTAGGTCTTCTTCAGATTTCTCCTCTCTCCATACTCCTGGCAGATAGTGACAGTGTAGTAAGAAAACACTAAATGAGCTTTAGGTTTTTACTGTGTGTTTATATATTTTCCATGAGATGTATTTAGGACTGTAAAGGTTTTAGCAGTGAAACTGATGGGCTTGTTTCTCTTTCATCTGTGCTACATCTTTAAATAATACTGCACCTGTAAAAATTGTGCTAATTTTATTTATTAACATTAATTTATCACTTCATTCAAATTTTTGGTTATTTGGTATGTTAGTTGCAAGATTTAAATGTATTAACTGTTTTCCAAAATCTGGGTTTTGTTCTAATATATTTAAATACACCATTGAGATCCCCCCTTAGATCTATCTACCTGATCTACATTTTTCTGTTACTTTCTCTGAGTCCCCTCCTCCATTTTGCCTATTTTTTTTAATTCTTTATCTCCTTTCCATCTCCTATTCCATTTAATTCTCCACTGCCAGCTTCACCTCTGCCCATTTATGCCACCTGTTTTACAAGGGCTCTTCAGAAATCTGTGAGTCCAGATCACTGTGCTCTGTAGCTGATTGTGTGGTGAGGACCAGCTCTGTAAATAATACAGTGCTATAATGCACAAGCAGACATCTTCATCAGGCCAGAAAGCCTGAATAGGGAAGCCAAAAATGGTTTTTGAAAATGTAATTGTTAACTGATATTTAATAAGAGCTCCTACAGCAGCTTTTAAAGGAGCTGCTGGAATGTGCCAAGTGTAGGAGATGCTGAACATCTCTTTGAAGTTGGATCTTGCTGTTCTGGGATCAGTGTAGCAGAAACTCAACAGAAGCAGCTCACTTGTTCCCTTCAGCCTTGTATCTCAGAGACTGCTGATTGTAGTCAGGAGTTTCAGTTTTGTCAGGGGTAGATTTTGCTAGTTTGAGGTTTTTTTGCTCCTGGGAAAGATTATAAGGGCTGCCCTGAAATTCAGGTGAAGTTTTGAATTTTATCAGTAAATGCACAATCTTGAAAAGAAGAGTTGAAGTTATAGTATCTTGCAGATTAATCAGGGTAGCAGTGCAGTGCTTACTGCTGAACTGATGCATCCCTTAGCAATGAGTAAATCTATGCGAGTGTTGCTATGGGAATTTGGCTTACTGATGCTGGCTTGAATACATGGATAGCCCTTATGTAATATTCATGACCTCTAGCACAGCTGCCATTGTAGTTTGTAGAGAATTTGCTAGCAGACCTTGACTTCTAAAAGCTGTATTTCTATACATAAAACCAATGTTCCCACTCCAGCTGGCATGAGATGTAGTCTCTAGGTCTGACACTGTCTGAAACTGTAAGACAACTTGTGAACAGTCAAAGTAGTAAAGGCACTGCCAAAACCAACCTGTTGTAACAATGGTTATTCCAGTCATAGAAAACACAAAATTAGTTATTTGAATACTTTTTCCTTTAAAATAGATTAAAGCTGGAATTAGAATAAGATTTTTGTTTCCCTAGTCAAATGTTGAAAGGCATTCCAAGATGTAATGTATGGCAATAATTTTATGTGGAGGCTGTAACAGTGTAATATTTAGCCTAGTGTAATATTTAAAAATTAATGCTATTAAACAAAATATTATGTAAAATTGGTGCTTTTGTTTGAAATAAGTGGTTAAAAATGTGTTTAAATTAAGCCTAACTTGGTAGATGTAAAATATGACAGGGTGTGGTTCTTTGCCTTTATTGATGGTTCAGTCCTTCACCTCCCTGAAACACAGTAAAATTAATGAAGCAGGGGCTGCTGGTGGTGCCTCCTGGCTGCTGTCAGCCCCCAGATGTGTTTGCCACAGGCTGCAGGTGTTTGCTGCCTGCTCCCCACGGCTGCCTTGCCTATGTCCTGACTGACTTCCAGGCAGAGCCAAGTGACAAAGCTTCTTTAACTTTTGCCTTTTCTCATAGTGAGAGGAAGTGTTGATCCTAAATAAAATCATTACAAATGTATTTGTCACAGAAATTAGAAGAGGGTGACACACATGAATAATGCAGTGGTGGAGGAAAGATGATAATGAATTAAGGGTAGATAAAAAACTGTTGAACCATGTCACGCAGTTAATGAGAAGAGTTAAATGACATCCATTTTCCTTTATTACAGCTAGGGAAAACACCTTAAACTGAAGATAAAAATACAGTGATAGAGCACACAATGCCAAATTGTTAGGACAATTTTAAGATTTTTAAATTTGTATTTTTATGGCATCTAAGTGCTTGTGTGTCCTGAAGCCTGAATGTGTTTCTTATATCTATCCAAACAGGGAAAATAAAAGCAAAAAACTCATAAGGAAATGCACATTCTGGCTACCTTCGTTTATTTATTTAATACAAGCATTGCTTCTCTGGACAATGCTTAAGCATATTTTGCTGAGTCACTTTGGCATGTGACTTACTGTAAGGAAGGTGGGGCCGCGGGCGCATGTTCGGAGTCATCCAGGGACAGAAAATTAAGAGGCAGCTGATGAGGCTACCTGCAGGCCAGTGTCTACTCCTGAAGGAAACAGATCTGAAATTAAGCTGTTAAGCTCAAAGCTGAGATGAAATGTTCTTGATTAGAATAGTTTAGCAATAAAAATGCAAAAAGGCTGGGACTTTTTTTTGTTGTTGTTGTTTTGTTGATATAGGGGAAAAAAAAATTGAAGGCATTGAGGATTTCCTCAGTGCTCTCCTCACAGACCATAGCATGTCCTAAGTCTAGGATAAAGAGAGAGTGTTGTGTCCAAGTAGGGTATGCTAATAGTATCCAAATCTAAGGGCTTCCATTGGTATTTTGCTGAGTTTCCTATTTTCACAAAACCATGAATCTTCAGCATTGACAAGCCAAAAAAATAATGACATTAATTGTATTTAGCACTAATAATTTAAAAACCATCATTTCTGAAGTCTGAAAAGCTTTTTAGTTGTTGAAGTATGATGATTCAAAATAACAAAAAAAATTACTGTCAAAATGAGATCATGGCCTATGAGAATTCAGTAATTGTGTTACCAATAGGAAATCTCAATTCCCCTCAATGCTGCTTTGTTTGCACTCCACCTAATGCTCCACTGCTAGCATCCTTTTATGAGTTTGTAAAAATTTGAAATATATATATTTTTCTAGTTTTAAATGCTGTTAAAAATTATTTTTGTGTTAAGATGGTGAGCCACTTTGAGCCACAAATTTTGGTACTAGATGTCCCTTTTCTGGGTCTGAGGCAATGATATAAGCTGTCACATTTTTCTTTTTTTGATGTGTGCTGTAGTAGTGGTGATGGCTTGTGACTGTGAGTAATAATGCAATGTCTTAAATGTAATGCATTGCCTCCATGCATGGTTTGGGGACCACAGCTTTGAAATGTGTAGCAGGCTGGGATAATGCCTACATAGCTCTGTGAGGCTGAGGGCATGAAAAAGATTGTCAGATGTAATTATCCAGTGCAGTGTGCCAAGACTAGTTATTTGAGTATTTATTCACTCTCAGACAGGTTTCACAGCCTCAGAATGACCCCATGCTGCTAGCGGGCAGCTGCAAAGCTAGTTGAGGTATGTCTACTGAAGCTGCAGTAGCATTTCTGACAGGCCAGAAGTGCCCATCTCCTTGATGTGCATCCTTATGTTATGTCAGCTTGTTCCCTCATGGACATTCGTTCTATTTTCTCTCAATTACCAGAATGTCATGGTGCTGAACAGCACACAAAGCTACATCAACACAGGATAGTACTGTTGGCTGTTGTGTGTGGTAATGTTTTTTTCACTGTTTTCTTCTCATTTGCCCTTATGTTTTAGAATATTTTTATTGCATGTAACCATTTAGATCACTAATGTTGTGTCAGAGTTGCTGGGATCACATAAGAGCTGGCACAGAGGTCTAGCTGGAAAAAGGAGTTGTTGATCCCAAAGTACAGTTGCATATCTGGTTGTTGCTTAGCTGCAGGTGAGTTCTGCATTACTGGACCTGCTCAGATCAGGTTACAGATTTTCTTTTTCTTCGTTTTCTTCATTAATTGCTGCTGTTTTTTCTTGGGTGTGTAACACTGGGATGTAAAGCAGCTTCCTTTATACTCTTTGTGACCTATAGTTTTTTCTGGTATGTATTCATGATGTATTTTGTCTTCAGTTGAAGTGTATGTACTTGTTCTACACTAGTGCCTGCTGTTATATTGGTTATTTCCCTGAAGTGATTATCCCTTCTTACTGTTGGGCTGAATTGTTGGGGGCTGGAATTCTTTCTTCCAGAGTGGTCTCACATAACCTGGAATCAAAGGTCCCACAATACCATTTCTAATTAGAAGACATCGGTCACCTCCCATTCACACTGTGATTTCAGTGATTAAATATGTTTACTAAGTAGCATTTCTTTTGCTGCTTCTTGGGTTTGAGTAGAAAAAAAAGAGTGCAGAGTTGTTAACACAGCCTACATTTATAGACCGAGGTGTAGATACTTTAGTATCCTGGCTTTCTTCACATAATAAGGAAAAGAGATAAATTGTCTCCAAGGAATGGACACAATACTGAGACAAGATTTTGAGGTTCTGAGGACAACCTCAGCTCTTCTGCCTGCTCTTTCACCCGCTGCTTTCACATGAGCCTGCTCCCTTGGTGAGATGTCTTTGTTCTGTTTGTTCTGTATGGTTAAATTACCACATAAAGGGCAGCAGTGCCAGCGGTACTTTGTGTAAAACTAAATAACTTCTTTATTAAGAGCAGTGTGAAAGAAGTATTTTAACTGAAGTAGGTGTTGTAAGCCAGGTGCAAATATCCTCGCCTGGATGTTTTTCTGCTCCTTGTCCCACAGGTCCCTGGCACACCCAGCCAGTGAGCTGTAAGCTTCTGCTGCAGGCTGGTACTGCACAGGTCACAGTAGAGATTCCTGAACCCTCATGTGCCTGCATCCCACCTGTGGCTGCTGAACCAAGCTGCAGATAAAGTGTTCTCGGGCCAGCCCTCCCTGTGGCTCAGGGGTGGTGACTGATGGGTCTGGATGTTGAGCCAGATGCACATGTAGGGCTCAGCAGAAGCTGCTGAGTGTCCCAGGAGCTATACAGGAGGATGAGAAGGATCCTTGGGGATGTTCTCTGTGACTGGTGGGGAATGAGTATGGCATGGATGGAACAGGAGGAATTAAGGTATGTCTTTGCTGGCTGCTCAGGCTGGTACAATGGTGAGCAGTTACACTGATATCAGATTGAGGTAGATGCTGCTAGTTGCTCTAAGCAAACTGATTTCCACTTAAGACATATATGACCTGGTTCATTAACTTTCTTAAGGTTTATAGGGTCTCTGTAGGGTTACTTTATAGGGTTACTTTTTCCAACATCCAAAATAGTAATGTAACCCAAGACACTGTAATCCAGAACTTCATTTTTATCAGCATCTGCTCCACCTAACAGATGCCATGGTTTTTTTAATAGTTAACATATGAATTTTCTACTTAAAAGGGAATAATGATTCAAATGTAGAGGGGAAGGTAGGATTTCAGGGCACGAGCCATTGTTAAAGGTAGCTACAATGTGTGTGATGTTTGACTATAAAAGTCTGTGGTTCTGGACCTCTGACCCTGAGATCAGCTCAGTTGGCCAGAGCATGGTGCTAATAATGGGCTATTTACTTAAGATCCTTGTGGTGGGTCCCTTCCAGCTCCAAACATCCTGTGAATCTGTAAACAGGAGCATAAAGGAATTGTTTAAGGAAGACATGCACATGTAATTATGTCTGTGTGGGCTTATACATGTATATGTATGCATTATATATATCCATATACACATGTATTAGATAACTATCACTGGTGACTTGAACTGGCCATTTATATTTTACAGCTGTACGGCCTCCTGTTGTAAAATGGTTGATTTGTATGCAGGGAGAGCTGTTGTACCATAGTATTAACTTGTGCAAAAATGCAAAGGTGTTGTAAGAGAACAGTTATCCTGGGATTAGAGCTGGTAGTGGATTGTCATGGGGTTTTTGGAAGTAGGAATGAGTTGGAGTAAGGACTTCAGTGCAGGCAACGAGTGTCTCACCTTGCACAGGTGCCCCAGTTCACACTGACAAACATGAGGTGGCACAGTGCCTTGGAGAAAAACTTGTTTGGACCACAAAGCCCTGTGCTTTCTGCTTCCTGTGCTGAGGGGACTGTTTTCCAACCAGCTCAGGAGCTAACCTGATTTCTGTTGGAACAGACACCTGGCTGATGTGTATTATTATGCAGGGAAGTACTTGTCATCTGCAGTGAAAACACACCTCCAGACAGTTCTTGAGTCCTTGGCAAAGATCTGAATCCCTTTCTTTCTCCATAACCCAAGCTCGCAAAAATTAGGAAGAAAGAAGAAAAAACCCACAAGTATCTATAGTTTTAGCTATATATATAATCAGAAAAAAATGGAAGGAAGCTTCAAAAATAATCTCTTCTTTTCATCATAATTGCAACTTGTTTTATAAAATTACATGCAAGATGCCAAGGAGTTCTAACTATAGGTAGCATTAGAGTGCTTTGATACAAAATTAGACTGACATTAGATGCCAATTCTAAAGTGTTTCCTTTGGAAAATTTAATATTGGTTACATAAACTAGTCACTGGTTGTATAAAACTTTAAAAAAGTAAGTAGGAACTCAAAGTAATCCTGTTATACCTAGGAGAAGGATACTCTGTGTTCTCAGGTTAGGAATATTTTATGTGCAAAACTCAGTTTGAACTATGAAGAGCATCTAGATTCTGCATAATTCAGAGTATTAGAGGAATTTAAAATGAAGGTTCAGAGAGGTCCCACTGATGCTTTTCTGCTTATGTTCTGGATATGTTCTGGATATTTTCTGGCTGTGTTCCTGCCATCTTTTTGTCTATATTCTGTGTAAAGCCCATGCTTATCCTAGAGCAAAAACCTTCCCCTAACATTCATCTGTGGACCCTGCAGAAAGCTCTGAACACTTCCTCTCTATATTAACCTCCAATTCTGCTTTGACATTTTCCTGCAGTATTTCGTAACCACTTGGGTTGTATTCCCACATTAAATAAGATAAACACTCTATTTTATACTCCTAAAATGATCAGTCCTGAGGTTAAATGTATATACTGAGATGCATTTTAGGCTGCCACAAAACATCAAAGATTAAACAGACATTTATCCTTTGTGAAAGTATAGATAACCATTTACCCTTCTCCTTTCATTTTGGTCATGGAAATGTCGCCAGTGGGCTTTAGTCCTGTAACTTTCACAGCTACCTAGTTTTATTTTTACTTACTTGATTGAAACAATTCAACTCTATTAACAAGTAAGCAAGCAAGCAAATACTTTTATTGAATCTGATATGAAATTTTAACATATAAGTTTCAAATGGTATTCTCTAACTTAAGATATTTATCACTGAAATATTACTTCTTGGAGTTATTTTTTTAAATGCCATCTTCTCCTTGCTAAATAGCTAGAGGGTGATATTTAAATCTGAGTTTATTGTCAGCAAGACCTGCGAACAGTACCTGTTTTAAAAAATGATTCAGTGTGAAGCAGCACAACAGTGCAGAAAATTCAGATTAATATTGTTGCAGAGAATTCAAGAGTGTCTCCCATTTTATTTTTTTTTTAATATCTCCAGCTTTGCTTTTCTTAATATTCTCTCTGGCTAGATTTGGGTGATTTTAGCATACTATAATTGTTATATTAATTTCTAGTTTATTCAAGTGGTTGTCTGTCATAACTGACATTAAAATAAGAACTTCTAATTCATTTATTCTCAGAAGTGAGACTTCCTCTTGCTTGTTGGTATGTAAATATGTGAGTTAAATACATGTTAGCGAGATTGCCCTTTAATCTCATTTTGGAAATCTTATCAGATAGGATACATATTTTGAAGGTGATTTGTTGTTTACGTCTAAAATACGGAATCCAGTTTGAACACTGATGATTTATTTTCAGTATTTTGAACAAATCTGCATTTGACAGGTATGGAAAGCAGGGATGCACCCCATGGTTTGAGTTTTGTTGTGCAAATATGCTTGTGTTATTGAACTGCAAGTCATCCTTTTTCAGTGAGTGAAGGAAAAGCCAAGGAAAAAAACAACTTGAAAGGGAAGATGAAGGATCAAACTGCAGCTGCTTTGATTATTTTGACTGGAGATGTCAGATTGTTGAAGTGAGAGAAGAGATGCGCCTGCTGCTTTTTGGCTCTATCCATTTGGCCAATTACTTCAAAATGAATTTTAAGAAGTTTTTGGATTCTAATATTTAAGTTGGGGTAAAACATGTGAGCACAAAGCATCTGGGGTTACTCTGCATCCCTGTCACCATTGTCTGTCACAAGAGAAACACTTCCTCACTGAAGTGAAAATGAGAAGTGCTGGGAACCTGCCATCTTGTAAATCGGCTGTGCACATTGCTTTTAATAATCAGCAGTAATAAATGGCAGGAATTGGAAAGGAAAATCTATTTCTGGCTTTCAGAAGCAGTCAGATTACAGATGAACGTATCCTTCCCAGAGGAGCTATAAGGGAACTTCATTTATCCCAGCTCTCTCATTTGACCCTTTTATTCCCTTTTTGCAGTGAGGCACGTGATTCACTCACAAAACATACATTTCCTTGCATTCTGCCCTGGTGTTCCCTGGTAGTTTAATCCAATTGAGATATAACACAGGCCCACCATGGAAGTGCTCAACTCTGCTGCCTTTATAGTAGCCATGGCATGTTCAGTGGACCTAGTCTGCTGGGGTTGAGTGTGGTCCTGCCTCATCCAGCTGCCTCCAAGGGCTTGAGCTGCCTTCTGCAGGCACAGGGATGTGACATTTCCTGACAGGAACATGAGGACAAAGGAGTGTTCTCTATACCTGTCCCCACTCAGCTGGCAGTGACCTGGAGGACCCAATAGCTCCAGCAACCTGTGCCAAAGGAGATAGGTGCTTTCCTTTGGTGAGGTGAAGGAGGACACAGCTGTGCTGGTGTACATGGCTGAATGCATGTGAACTCTAATGAAACCCTTACTTTTTCCTCAGAAAGGAAGAGGTTCCTTACTCCTAGATTTAAACTCAGCATAAAATTGCCAGGTTAAATTACTCAGTGTAATCCATATCTGCCCTGTTTGCCTTCCAGAGCAAGAGTTTGTCTTGGCGTTATGCTCAATGCTGGGTAAAATCTCTGAGGGAAGCTCTCAGTCCAGGAGCTTCTCTTGGAAGTCCATGATTACAGTAGAGGCCTGAGGACAAGGGGAGATTAGGAAAGGATAAAGGGGCAAAATTGGAAAGGAATTTGGAATTTTGGAAAGGAATAGACACTGTGTGGATTGACTCTCACAGCCTTGTTCTGTGATTCAGCTTGAAGAAAATCCAGTGGGAAGGAAAAACAGGGAGCTGTTCTTGATTTGGCATTCTTGAGCAGGTTTGAAAGATTCAACTTCTACCTTGTATTTCTCAGACTTGACAGTATTTCTCTCACACCCTTTGGCTGTGCTGTGTCTCTCTGGCAGCGCAGTTTCATGGCAGTGGCTTTGGCTCAAAGCATTGTTTTGAGAAGTTTCCATCTGCAGCTGCTCAGTTCATTTGTTTCAGAAGAGTTATTTTGAAGCCAGCTTAGTTGGGCCCGGTGTGCATGGTGCAAGCTTGTAGGCAGCGGTGTGCTGTGGTGTGGAGAGTGCTCCAAAGCACAAGGCTGCAAAAGTAGTGTACCCTTTTCAGCTGAGAAATCCACCTTCTGCTCTGTGACTTGGGATCTTGCTCTTAACCTCCTGCTGATCGTAGTTTCTGATACAGCAGCACGTCCTGTTGGGTGTTTGTTTACCAGCTGGCAGTGAATTCATTACTCTTAAGGACTTTCCTTCAGAAGCTGTCTGATGTGAACAGGGACATGGCTGCACACTTGCTGCTTAATTCAGGGAAAATGAGCAAGACATAAAAGATCATAAAACAATGTATCTGCTTTACTTGCTTCATTCTGTCATGAATAGACAAGGTCTTATTTTGGTCTCAAAAATTACACTTCAGTGTTTCTTCCTGAATGCCCTTGCAAACCCAGTAGAAATTTTGTCTAATGCGGTCTGCTGGATAGTTGTGTTCCAGAAGTCAGAAGTAAAACTACGTTTTCTCCTTAAATTTCAGTGTACGTTGCAGCAGTTTCACTCTGTTCATGAGCTATAGGCTCTCTGCTGTTACTGCAGGACTGTTGCACGCTAGGACAGGAATGAAGACAACCATAATTCAACAGCTGGAACATATAATATAGATACCATCCTGCGTGCATCTTTCATGTCATCACAAAGACAGTTGTAATAACTTTTTCTGAATTTTGTTTGCACTGGGTTCTTGAAGCTATGTTCATTAATTCTAGACACCATGAATGTCTGCTCTTGTACATGACTTCCTACAGAGTCTCCCTGGGTGTTTTAATGCTGACTTGAAGTTCTCACCACAGAGATGTGTTGATATGAAAGACCCCCCACACTACATGTGATAAACCCATTCCTTTATGAGAGCCTGGAATTGTGGAGATGAAAGGCCACTAAATATCCTATAACTGTATCTGGTTCTCAGATGTTCATATGAAACTAAATTTCATCATATGTGTATCAGTGGTATAAATTTCATATGTGTATCAGTGGTATAAATGTTGTGAATTGTCAACAAAGAAATACTTCTTCTTTTGAAAAACTATTAAAAAAATTGATGCATAACTGATACTGTCAGGTTTCTTATGTATGTATACAAACCAAAATAACTTCAAGTCCTAAATTCATTTATTTGAAGTGATACATAAAGCATGTATTTGTTATGTGAGATAGTTCATTTAGGTGTTCATACAGAGTATTCAATGTCAATACTGCTATGATGTCTGTTAAGGTTCTGTTTATGCTTATAGCACCAAGCTCTAGACATAACAAAAGAATACTATGTTCTTTAAAAAAACAAAACAAAACAAAAAACGGAAAAAGAAGTGGTGCTTTTTCATCAATAAGCTCATGTATTTTCAGGAATTTCTGTAAACCACGGGTAACACAGGAACCTCCATGTCAAAACCCACAAACAATTTTCTTCCATGTTAAAACTATTTATTTTGTGTTGAATAGTTTAAGGAGGAGTAAAAGGTATCAAGTGACAAAATACACATAAGGATTTATGTCGCATTATGGGGAAGCTGGAAAAAAATTAATGTGCTGATCCCTCTTCCAATTCAGGCTAAGAAATATCTAAGCATTTGAGAGATAAATGGGAGACCCAGGTTGGATACCATTCTTCTTGATTTATATAAAAGAATTAAGTTCGTTTCTTTTGCTCCAGGTTTTTTTTATAATTCTTCTTATGGAGCCAACCTGAAAGTTTAGATGGCGGTAAAAGTGGAAGGTCTTATCAAATCAGTTAAATCTGGTAATACTCTTTTTCAGTGAAAGAACTTTGAATAGAAATAGAAGATAATATAGTATTTTGGGACAGTTCAGAATGTACAGTTTGAATTTACATTTTAAATTAAGCAGCTAATCAGAGTCTAAGAACACACATTTATATTCTTCAAGGAATATAAATTTAATTATCAATCTGGTCAAATACATTGATTTTCAGAGTCAAAATATGTTTTTTGTAGAGTTTTTTCAAATTTTTGCAGAATTCTATATGTTAAAAAAGTATTTTTTTCTCATTATTGTAGATTTTCATTTAAATAAAAACTCAAGTTATTTTCTAATAGCTTTTTCAGTACACTCAATATTTTTTGTGACTTTGATTCTTCACATTTTATATATAAAGTTTGAGATTTTTAGTAAAGTACAAGGTCTTTGATACAGTAAAAGGGAGATAAATTGTTGAAGATACAGCAAATTAAGTGTATTATTTCTTCTAGCAAACGTCGAGTAGCTGCTGTGTGTTGCTTTAGCTACTCTGAAGACAGAAACAGCTTTAGCAAATGTTGGGCCCTGTGTGAAATCAGTATCTAGTATGCATGTGAGAGAAACCTTCTGCAGAGGTGGGGGACGCACATGTTCTTGCATAACACTGTCAAATTTAGCAGTCAGTTGAATAACACCAAAAGAAATTTCATGCGTGGAGAGTAAGGCTTCTCTAATTAGCTGTAAAAGTTCAAATGATGGGTGCCAAACACTGTATTACAGCAGTAAAAATCTCTGCTGTAGAGCTTCCATCACTGTCATATGTAAGGAACTGCTGGGTGTGGTGGCCAGTGGTGTTACAGAAAACATAGTTAAAAGCATCATCGTGAACTACTGCTTGTGGCTCACTGCACATTGCCTGAGGCACTCTGTATTTGCAGAAATTTATTTCATTTTGGAAAGGGACAGAGAGAATAAAATCCCTCAAATCTTCTTTAAACATTCTGCAGATGTTTCTGATCCTTTTGTTCACTTCTGAATCCCAATACATGCTTCCTCAGTGTGTCCCCTCCAGAATGGCCAACACCAGATTCTCCTCCAGTCTGCTTTTGGAGGTAGAAAACATTTAAGTTGCTTCCACTCCCTGACCAGTGGCTCAAATATTCCACATCCTTGCTAAAAGCCAGCTCAGGCTGGCATGGGAAGGGAATGGTGCTGAGACCCATAATGACACTGTCTTGTTCCCAGTGTCTGCTTTGAGACCTGGTTTCAGCCCCATTAAAGGGTGAATTTCTTGGACCAGCTTCGTTACAAAAAAATCTAATAGATCTATTTAGTAACACATACACCACATTTAAATTATTAATTCCTCTCAGGGTCAAATTAGATAATTATATTTTGATGGCATTCTAGAACTTAAAAAAAGTGTTATATAAACTTGAGCTGCCTTCTGCAGGCACAAATCTCTCCTAAATCTCTCCTATTTCCTCTTAAGTGGAGAGGAGATATGCTGCATATGCAGAAATCCAGTTTTGAGTAACATTTTGTTTACTGTTGAATCTTTAAATTGAAATATGAATTCTGTGTTCAAATCTTAGCTTAGTCATTATATTTATCCTAGTTAAAGTAGAAGTTAGTGGACAGGCTTTCAAAATTTTTTTTAAATTACTCTGATCAGTTTAGAATGTCTATCAAGGCAGGCACTTATTACATGTATAATGTATGTATGCAAATAGGAGATACAGGTAAAGAAATGAGCCTGCACTGACTGTGAAAGAACTGTGTTTGTTTGTAAGTAGGCTGGAGTGAATTTCTGCATGTTAAATAGTGAAAGAAATTCTTTCAACTTTGTCAAAATGTAGTCCATGAAGTTAAGTGCTTTTATCCCACAGTTACTTGAAGAAAGACATGAGTCATCAACTAAATAAAGTCTACATTTTAAAAAGGAACGTATTCCAATATTCCAAATATACTGTATTCAAATATGTTTCTAAGCAGAATTAATTTGCCACTATTTTTATTTCCTGTTGGACTACACTAATCAGTTAATGATATAAAAATTAACAATTTACTATAGGTGAATGCTGTGATCCCTCTCTCTTGCTGGAATAGCCATTATGTGACTGTATAGTGAGGATGTTGGCTGAAAGGAATTGAAAATATGCATAAAGCCATGTCTGAAGGTCATTCTGAATTAGGGCTCAATTCCATTATTAAAATACCCTTGAGAGTACATTGTTAAAGATTTCTGCTTCACTTCATAAATAATGAGTACATGACATCTGATCCAGGGCCATTCATCTCAACTCTATATTTCTCCAAGAGGTACTTTATAGAGTGGATATCTACTTTATATTTAGATGTAAGTTGACTAGTTAGTCCTAATTTCCTGAAATGCAAGGTTTGTCTAGATGTCATTAGAACAGAGGATTGCGTCCAAATCAACACCTTGTAGGGCAACTACAGCAGCTCAGTGTGGTGCTGGGTTTACCCTCATTTTCTCAGTCTCTATATTTTACCTGGCATCTTACTCTCTTCAGATTTCTAATTCTTTCCTTTCCCCTTTTCCTCAGTTTCTCCTTGTTAGTCATGATGATGATGTGCCCAGTCTCTGGGCAGCCTGCTCCTTTCCTTCCTGCTTGGCTGGAGCATCTCTGCAGGCAGACAGTGGTGCAGGGGATGAGGAGGGGCTGGGAGCTGCTGCCTGTCATGTGGGAAGATGAGGCATCAGCATGACAGTAAGAAAGTGTCATTCTTGGAAATCTTGAAAGCTCCGTCTTGTTTAAAGAGGAGAGAGGAAATTATAAGGGGAAGGCTAAGACCTGCTTTGCAGAAATTCCTTCATCACCAGTAGCTGACTCCTCAACTGTGGAAGTAAAACTAACTGTGTAGACAGCACACATCATCTATCCTTCATTGTGTGATCTAGTTGCTGGTCTTTCTCAACTGTCTTCATTCATGTCTTTGCCAAGCAATTAGCAAGTTGGGTGAAATTCTCAATGCCAGAATTAAACTGCCTTGAGAGAGAGCAGGAGCTTTCTTCTTTTTACCAGCAGTGAGAAAAAGGATTGTTAAATGTGTGAATTCTTTCCAAATGCATGCTTGTATGATTTCCTTATAGTACTTTGGTGGTTTGGGTTTTCTTCTATTCTCATGAGGAATAGAGCATTTAATCTCTTCCATTTCCTTTTTAGTATATTGGTGTTTTGGGGGTTTTTTTTTTGGTAGTTAGTTGGCTCTTTTAATAATCCTATAATGTGTCAGACATTTTTCCTCTCCTACAAAACAAGGACTAGTCCACAGAATGAGAGTAGTGTTGCTATTGCTGCTTGGTTCCATGTTTCTTTGTTTGTTGGCTTCCTTAATGTTGAAACTTCCTGTCCAGTTTTTGTGTCACAAAGACTGTGAGGTATGTGCAATATTGATAAATGTAGTAGTCTAGTCCACTAAATGTCTATCAAATAGAATAGGACATCTCTACAGTTGATAAATTTTTAATTACTCTGTTCTGTTTTTCTGATGGAAAAACACAGGCAAGTTGACACTTTTAATATTAAAAGTGTGGTTTACCATTGTAAATAATGCCATCGCATTCATCTCTGTTGCATTTGCTTTCCTCACAATCAGTTTCCCTTGCCGAGCTTCCTTTGCTTATGTTTGTTTGTGACAGAGGAATGCTGTCTTTCCACATAAAAGAAGGTGCAGTTGTTGGAAATCTAATGGAACATGAAGTGTTAAACTGTTCATGCATTGACCATGTCTTTATAGATATCCTTTCAAGATTACTGAGTGGCAGTGAGAAATGCTTCATGTTTTTGTGCCCTATTTATTGGTTGGATCTCTGAGTTTCCAAAGGTACTGCTTTCCTTCACTCTAACCACCAAGTATGTTCTGCAAGCTCACATGGTGGTTGGCATCAGGTTGCAGATCAGGAGTGCCCTGAAAGGACTGTTCACTGTTCTGTGGTAGAGAATTTGCAAACATTGATTTTGGAGGGACTGTGGTTTTATAGCCCTCAGCATTGTACATGGAGAGGATAAAGACAGAAATGATATTTGCCTCTGAATTCTGGATGTGGCTCTGACTTTATTCTCCTCTTTGGAAACATTTTCAAAGGCTAGAAACAGCTCTTGTCAGTGTAAAACTGAACACTATTTAACCCAAAATATTCCTCTTATCATTTTCCTTACCAGATATATGAGTATGCAAATGAGAGAAAAAAACAATGTCTAAATCTGATTTATATGATTTATAGTCCTGCATAAGCATTTCAAATTTAAATTTTATTAAAGAAAACAGAGTGCAGGTACAGCTTAAATGACATAGGAATGGTTGTATCTGCCCCTGGTGCATTAGGTTTATTTTTGCATTTTTAGTATGCTTTAAAAAGTATAATAAGTAGAATTTTAGCCCACATTTCTACAAATAATTTTTTTCTCTATACAACAGAAAAACATAAGTATAACCCCAGCAAACTTTGGTTTTGGTTTATTTTTTAATTTTAGTAATTGAAAAAGTGAATGTATTCATAATTTTTGAACAGAGTAGAATGAAGATAGGAGAAATATGATACTGAAGCTATTTGGCTGGATGCTTCTTTGACATTTTTGAAGCAAAAATTTGAGTGATGTGGAGAAGAACCATGATTAAATGCTGTCAATTCATCCAGCTAAGTTTATTTTTTTTATGTGTATATTTTTTATATTTTTGCATATTTTTGAGGAGGCAGAAACCTTTTAACATTGTCTGTAGTAATCAGTTGGGAAAATGAGCCTAATTCTACGTTTGGCTTATAAACACCAACATGTTTGATTTAAGGAGGTTGTTGAAGTCTTGGGCGAAGTTTTGTTGAATCATTACCGAGTTTTGAGTCATAAAAAGAATGGACAAAAGCAAGCACTTTATATGGAAAGCCAGGAATTTATTGTCAGTTCAATCAAAGAACTATTGTTATTCCAATTTCAATAGTTTGGAATTACGTGCAGTTAAAAGGATATACACACAAACTTTCTGATATTTTCCTTTTTTACCTCTGCACCACTGGGTCCTGAGGTCAGTGGCAGCTGCAGCTGTTGTGGTTAGGGTGGGACTTCAGGGAGTCATCACAGCATCCTTACTGGTGGTTTCTTCCTCTTCCATACAAGATCCATCATAATTGTTCTTACCTGTTTGTCAGCATGCTTTGGGGCTTGCACTGTGCTTTAATTCTCCAGAACAGCTATTGCTGCTGGGTGTGGTGTGCTTTATGTGTGCTGATAAGGGTTCTTTTTTATCTTCTCTTTTTATCCCCTAACACTGTTATTACACAGTGCCTGAATTGAACTTACGACACTGTGCAGGTTGCTTTTAGCCCTTGGGCCATTTATTGTAGGGACACAGAGAGTCCACTCCGCATATTATTTGTTATTCCTGATTAGTTGCAGAAATATATCCAGTAGGTGTTACACAACACAGTTGTACAGAGCTAAGCAAAAGGTAAAGCAAAGTGTGTGCCAGTTACTGGGACTTAGATAATTTCTGGTAGGAGCAAATCTCCCAGCAGGGAAGCACAAGGCCCTCGTATCTGTGGTGTTAATTTAACAATAGGCTTGTGGCCTGTCACAAGAGACAGCAGCACTTTATTTCCTTGTCTCCAAGGCCTGCAGAATGTTGAGGTTTATATGCTCCTTCACTTGCAGTTGGCACTTCTTGCATCTCTTCCTGTGAGCCTTTAAAAGATTTGCAGAGGTACCAGAGAGGCATCATGACAGCGCCGAGGGCTGAGGGGCTGGGCAGGGTTTTACTCAGTTAATACTCACACTGTGAGCAGGAGAATGGAGAGTGGATGTGGTGAGAGTCCTCTGAGAGAGAGGATGGAGAAAACCCCAAAGAAATTTAAAAAACAAAAATTGATGAGATCAGAGAAGCACAGCTTGTGATGAAGTGACAATGAAGGGATTGAAATAAATGGGGGGAAAAGATCAGAGAAGTAAATGATATTTCCTCAGTTGCAGACTTCAAGAAGTCGCAAGATTAACATCAAAAATAATACTTTTTAAATGCGCTCCCAGGTTTCTGAGCCTTTAGGCAACGTTTGGAAAATATTTACAAGATTTATTTTGCATTTGTAAGGACTAGAATATAAGCTTTTTTTTTTTTTATGACACTTTGTTTTGTAACTAAATTATAAAATTTTAAGACCATGGACTTAAAGAGCAAGAACCAAAGAATCCAAGACTTAAAAATTATGCATATTGGCTACACTACTTGCTTGCTTTCATTAAGCCATTAACTGATGGGGAGGGGAGAAAAGTGTATGTGCCTTGTTGTTTCACCTTTGAAAACTCTCCTGGTGCATGTGGCTGTCGGTGCACCTCTGCTTCTAGATTTCAAATCTTCTTCTCTGAATAACTTCAGCAAGTAACTTAGATACTCCAGCACATTACTGTCTTCATGATTTCAAGGTTTATGGTAATTAATGGAAACAGTGACAACAGGTGAAATGTGATTAGTGGCATTTAGAAAGTTGATAGTATCTATTCCAGTTTTTCTTTTGTGGCAAAGACTATAGAGAGCCTCATTTTTATTTATTTTTTTCTTTCTGAAGTGAGTTTGTATCTCTGAAAACATTCTGGAATACATCTTTCAAAGATGCAAATACCTGGAAAGGGGACTTTCATTTATCAAGAAGAAAATGAAAATGAGTTTTGAGTTTGCTCTCCACTTGGGACTTTGCTCTCTAGTTGTGAGCAGCTTTAGCACTGTCTGTCCAGAAATTTCTGCAAAATTTGTATGAAAAGGCTTACAGAAAAGCCATATAGCGTATAGATTTAGTCACTGCTGTCAAATTTCTATATTTAATCAGGAGTTATTATAGAAATACTCCTTTTAAAGTAATAACATGTCACATGAGGATTATATCAGAGAACTGTTTGTATCTCTTATGGTTATGACCTAA
Organism: Hypocryptadius cinnamomeus; assembly: GCA_013400635.1. Classification (NCBI taxonomy): domain Eukaryota; kingdom Metazoa; phylum Chordata; class Aves; order Passeriformes; family Zosteropidae; genus Hypocryptadius; species Hypocryptadius cinnamomeus. The sequence goes on from VYZP01054747.1 coordinate 21,726, forward strand.
ATTATCTATATTTAGAACACATCACAGATCTGAATACCTGTGACTTCACATTTTGTACTGTGAACATAAAGATTTGGTTAGTCATGAATGCATGCAGGTAGCAATATAAGCTTCTATATTGTGGCCTTTTAGATCTGTGCAACATTTTTCCATGGTAAATGCTCCCATTTTTTAAGCTGGTTACACATCAGAGGACGAACAAAGAAAAAACTCTTTGCCATGGTCTTAGTCTATTTGTGCTCACATACATTATTCTTATAAGTATTTACTGTGCTGGTAATTTTTTATTTTTAAAGAAGATGCTTACCATTTCCTCCTTGAAAGACGTTTTACTCAAGATTTCTGTCTTGCCAACTTCTCGCTTGAGACTGGTTCTTCAATGTGGTATTCTTTGCACTTGGAATTTATGTATGTGTTTTCTTAATTACCCTTTGTGATGCTTGGTCATTTTTTTCTGAGACTAATGTCAAATGAAAGGTAATTTATGATTATTGCATTAAAGTAATGGCTTTCACAATTGATAGGGTTATCATGTTATTTGCAAAGGTTACTAATGGAAATAACAGCATTGAATGGAGGACAGTAACCCTGCTAAATGGGAATTGGTCATATAATCATATACTTGGATAGCTAATTTAAATTCAAGAATCTTGTATTAAATGCAAAATTGTTACTGGTAAATTAACGTGATGAAAAAAGAGGTGTTTTCTGTTTTCAGCACTCTCGTTTCCTTATCACATCTTTATGAAGATTTTTATTTTTATTTTTATTTTAAATTTGCAATAAATATTATTTCAAAGCAGCTGGTTTATCACACTTTGAAAACAGTCAGTTATTTATGTTCTCCTGTCATGACAGTACCTTAGAGAACACTTCACTATTGGTTTTACCCTATAGATTATTGTATGTTAATGAATTTTGCTTCCAGTTGTCTGGAACATTCTGATGGATATAGATGTTGTCCCCCAAGATATCTCAGGAGCAAAATTGAGCATCTGACTCTGTACAGGTTTCGACAAAACTTCTACAAAATACTGAGAAGATTAACTTTCTGTGAAATACAATAATTTCTGAAAAGTGATTGTTATTATTGCTTCTTACGTAACTTAAGTAAAGTGATTCTTACACTTTTCGAAAAGGAATTTGCTGGTAATTTGATTCAAACCTATGACTTTCTAATCCTAATTTGTTTTTAAGCATCATTGGGGGCAAGAAGTCTGCAACTTTTGATCAGTACAGCTTAGTTACAATTTGGAACAAGTAAATGAAATAAAAATATAGAGTCTGTAGCACAATTTCAATTTTTATATTAGAAAGAGAAAATTTTTAGTAGAAGATTGGTCAAAATGCAGGGCAGAAAGGCTGGAGATCTGTCATTCATAGACTGCTTACACAATCAGTAGATTGTGAATTGCTTTCCCTTAGCTTGCTTTCATCAGCAGCCATAACCATAACCAAGGCTCCTAACAGTTTTAGTGGAAATGTCTGCTTAGTCTCAACCCTAAACTGTCTTGTTTAGTAAGATCCTGCATCGTATTTTCTTAAATAATTAAATAGTGCACATACTACGTGTTCAATTTTGTATTTTAGCTGAATTATACAGGAGGGTGGGGAGTTTGTGGCTGAGCAGAGGGAGGAGGCTCCGAGGAGGCCGAGCAGGTGCAGCCTCCAGGAGCTGCTGCTGTGGGGACACAATGGCAGAGCAGCACCAGAGGACAGCCACCCTGTGCCTTGGGGCAGCAGCCTCCTGTGCCCAAGGGAGCTGGGCTTCCTCCTTCCTCACCTTGCCATGTCACTGTTAATGAGCTCCATTAAGTTCGATAAGGATTCAACATCTTGAGTTTTGGTCAATACAAACACAAATACAGGAATTCCTCAGGTTTTTTTGCAGTTCTTACTTGCGTTTTTCACTTAAGTAATTTGTTGTCATGGTGTGCTGTGCTGTTCATTCTTCCTTGGACATGAATGTGGAAAATGGCCATGCTTCAATACACTTTAAGAGGAACAGTTTGTCAGATATTACCTTGCTGAAAGGGTGGTGTAAAACCAAGACTGATCCTGCTCATTTTAACTTACCAGGGAATCACAGTAACTTCTGAGTTAACTGAGCAAACAGTTCTCTAAGGCTGTGTGATGTTGGCAGGATGTCCCACCAACCATAAAATACTAGCTCAAAAAAATGGTAGTAAATTCCATCCTCTGGGAAATCAGGGAGCCAGCAGGGAGCAGGGATATGATACTGAATGGAGAGCAACAATCGGTGAGAGCACTGCAGTGGTCAGTGAGGTTTCTGAGGAGCAGGACTGCCATAGAGTGCAGCCAGGTTGGAAAGGCTGAAGCTCGACTGGACACTGGAGAGGGATTGTGATTTTTCCCTGTACAGCCTGTTAGCAAGGGGAGCAACAGAGGTTTTGGCTGCAACTTTGTCCTAACCTGGAGGAATGGGGTTAGCACAGTGAAATCCAGGAGCCTGTTGGGAACTTCTCTAAACCGCAGAAAGATCTGTGAGGGCCAAGAGAATTCCTCTAGTTAAAGCTGGAGAGATCCTGAATATCCTGGTGGAAAGAGGGAAGATGTTCTGGCTGATGGGCCACAAGTATTCTTTTCACAAGAACTAGTGAAGTTTATAGGAGTGGCAGATCTGAACTGGCACGTCTTCATTGCCACCTTCATTTCTGTCCTCTGGCTGGGAGCATAGTTACCCTGCATTGTAAGTTGCCTGACAGAAAAATGGCACGCCTTTTGTTGCACATGTTAAAAAAAAAAAAAAGGATACTGTAATATTAAGATATTGTAATATTGTGTGTTCAAAGTATATGCTTTATCCTGTACCTCAAAGACTTGTATAACTTGGGAATGTTCTCATTTTCCTCTGTATGTAAAGGAAAGGGTAGCAATTTCTAAGCCTAAGAAGCTTTTAGTCCTTTCCTTCATATGCATTGCCCATTTACAGAAATGCTAGGTTTGGCTTAACATGGGAGTTTACTTTCCTGGCCTTTTGGCCTTTTTCTATTCTTGACACTGGGTACAAGTTTGGGTATTTTTTAATAGTGAGCTGATTTATTTTTCTTTAAAGTCAGACATTGATACCTTGGATTTCATTTAACTGGTTACTTATATGTAAGATGAAGACAGAAAAAGAAAGCAGCAGATCTATGCCACTGTGATCTAATAAACAAGTTTATTTATCATTTGAAAAAAAAATTAAAAAATTGAAGGTAAAATATTCACAATACTTGAAACAGTTCATGAAATGCTGATGGGAGAGAAGTGACAAGGCCAGGGAATCTAATGGTTTGTGAGTTATGGGAAGCGAAAGCTAGTCAGCTGCCATTACCCTTTGGTTGACCACTTTGATATGGTGAACAAAAAGGTTAAAGGTTTCATGTTGTTTGCTTCTTCCCTTTTCCTTCTGGGAACAATTGCATCCCTTTTCTTGGCTGGATCAGCAGTAATGTCCTGACCTCATGAGACATTTTCCCAGGAATTAAAAGTCCCCTCCCTCTGTTCCCTGCCCTCCTGCATCCCATGGGATGATGCTTCTCTCAGCCGCCTGACTAAATATCCCCCTCAGAGAAGGAGGATGTGTTTTCCAAGGACTTTTCACTATGGTGGTAGGATTTTCTCTTTCCAGAGAAGACACAACATTTATGATAAAGTATCTTCTGGGTGCTTGTCTCTGCTGTGCTTTTAAAAGCTATAAGCTTTTCCTAAGCCTCTCAGGGGTCACTGGGTCAGCCATGGCTTCTGCTTCCCGAGGAATTCATTGGTTGGTGTTGATGTTAGCAGTTCCAATCTGTTATAATGTACTAAGCCAGGGAAAGGCAGTGAGTTCTTCACTGCTTGAAACAGGGCAGAAAACACTCTCATAGGTGGCTTGAAAGAACAGAGCTTTTTCATAGAATGTCTTTATGTTACCTGTTGTAAGTTTAATGTTTAACTGAATTTGATATTTAGGATAAAAAATGTAGTTTGTAGATTCCAGATCTTTTTTCACACTGAACTCCTCTTTGTTGAAGCTGTTGTGTTACTGGACTACCACATAGTTTTCCAGTGCTACTATTAAGTGCTGGTTTTGTGTGACTTTGCCTTTTCACTGATTGTGAAGTCTGGTGACATTTGTGTTTTGGTTGCACTGTTCACACTTCTGCTTTTATCTGTTCACCCATCATCACAAAATTTAGGAGTTCTTGCTATTAGTGTTAGACTTCTACTCCCTCTATCAAATGATAAAGTAAAAGACTGAAAACTTTGTGGATGCAGAGGTTACGGTGTGTGGCAAGGCTGCTTGGATGAGCACCAGAACACAGTCATGGATACTCAGCATAAAAGCCTCACTCTTTTCCTTTGGTTTACTGCTTTTCCATAGTTCCAGTGGTTCTGAAGGTCAAAACAAAGAAAAATACAGTCTCAATGCAAAGACCATTGTAAACAAACACCCTGTTGTTCTTTCTGAAATCAGAAATGGCCAGTTTGATCCTGTGCAGCAAAAGGAAAAAAAAGGAAGAAGAAAAATGGTGAGCAAATAACATTGGTTCTGGTAAATCAGAAGGGTTTGGGCTTTGGGGGATTTATGAGAACATCAAGTTACATGGCCAGAACACATTATACTGAGCTGGACTATAAAAAAGGGGGACTACTTCCAACTTAAACTCTGTTTGTAACTTTTGCCTTTGACTTGTTGCATAAAATGAGGATAAATAAAAGGAATTAATTTACAGTTGTAACTGATGAGAAAAGTTCATTGGTGTTTGTTTTGTACCTCCAATCACAAAAATATAAACAGCTGGAAAAGATAGAGTTTATACTGGATTTATTTTTTTTGAGTATTTCTTTCTTTTTAGTGTCATGCAGCAAAAACCCCCAAATCAATGTACAGGGTGACAGGCTTGCTGCCTGAGCAGCTTCTGTCCTGGCAGTGTAGCCAGGGCCAGCCCTGCCATCTAGGGCTGTGTTTGCCAGGGTTCCTTTGTTTGGTGCCACCTGGCTGCAGTGCTGTGGTCGGGGAGGATGGAGGCATGAGAGAAATGTCTAGCTGAGGCCAGGCAATTCTCCATCAAAATGCCTCAGATACTTTGGAAGCTGCGTTTCACTGTGACACTGAATTTTTAAAGATTCTCGTTGCTTCCCAGATTTTCCTTTCTCTCTGTGGCCCCTGGGTCTATCATATACACGTTTTAGCAAGAAGGGCTGCCAAGTGACATAGAGCACGAACAATTTTGCACTTTGGATATGCTTGTGACTTTCCTTTGTTGCTTGGCAGAGCAGTTGAAGCAATGGGGAGAAGCACAAATGAAAAGGAGGCAGGGTAATGGATTTTAAAATATATTTTGAGCGATAGACTCTGTCCTTACTTTGCTGGCTGCTGTGTTTTTGCCAGCTGGGTAGAGCTGTGTAGTAATCATGTCAGAATTAAAGCTAAAGGCCACACCTACCACTATCTCCTTCTGCTGATTTTCTCCCTGAGCAGTGCTGAGATGCAGGGCAGTACCCACTCATGTGCTGGGGCTGCTTCCAGTGGCTCAACAAACTCAGTGCTGCTCAAAGAAAAGTGTCAGGACAGCATCCCACCAATTTGTGTCCTAACACACTCTTTCACAGCTTAGGATGTCTCGCTCCTTCTCTTTCCTTTGCCTATTTGTTTATATATTTTTCCTCTCAGTTTTTTCAGTTTTCAGGGTGTTTTAAATGTTGCATTTCTGGGGGGTGTAAAAAGTGTTTTATGAGTGAGTTCTAACACTTCCCTGTCTGGCCTATGGAGGCCAAGTCATCCTCACCTCATGTGTTACCTTCCCTGCAGCAGATAATCCTGAACAAAATGCCCTCTGAAGGGCCACCTTTTCCACCTCTCTTGGCCTTTCCCCTGGCTGTTTCTTGAGAGTGTGGGGGCCACTGCACTGCCTGGTATCTTTAGAATTGGGGCCAGCCTAGTAGTATCTCACACCTGATGCTTTGCTTTCTGTGCCTTAGGTTTTGAGTGTTGACCCTGCAGGCAAATCTGAATACCCATGTTAACTTCTTGGTAATGTCCTTTGGGCTCAGCAATCCAGGATGTTTTGCTGTTTTTCTTGCTCCTTTGAGCTTCTATTTCCTGGCATAGTTCGCACTTTGTTTCTGTCTTTTTGTGGTCTTCTAGCTTGCCTGCCACCGTTGTAGCTGGCTTGATTTGTTTCTCTTTCCTACAAATACAGGCAGCCCCCTTAGATCCTGTGACGGATCTAGGAGGGCTTTATGAGCCACTTTTCTGCACTTTCTGTGTCTAAAGAAGTTGCAGCCTGATCTGACTTACTACAGGTGGCTTCTTCTCTGAGTAGTCTTTAAGGGTTGTTTTCTGCCCAACAACTTCCTCCGTTGAAATAAACCCCACCTTGTCTCTTTTAAATCTTTTAATATTTTCTTCTGTCACTCTGGGTCTAGTCTTTTTTTTTTTTTTTATGCTTTTCTCTACATCACTGTGAGATGAAAATGAATACTTGCATAAATTTTTTATATATAGCACTTAGATTCCACATTAATGAAAACATGAGAAGTTCATTGAGTACCAGAAAAAGGTAATTAACATTCCAAAATTCCAAAATATATGTGTATGGATCTTGCTTGCTTTGGGGATAAAAGGTAGATAAAAAGTAGTTTTTTAGAAATACCTCAGTTCATAGAAAACAATATCATGAGATACGCAAGAGAGGAGATTTACAGTGCTCTTGACTCCATGATGTACAGCATGAGTTTGACCAAGGGGAAGCAGTGAATCTGAAAGTTTGAATGTTTTGTGAATGTGAAGTTCTGCTGTCCATAGCCCCGTGGTTGATCCTTCCTTCCTTTCTTCCTTCCTTCCTTCCTTCCTTAGCTGGAAAAGGATGAAGATAAAGTCTAAAATTAAAAGAGTTTAGTAAGGTTTTACATCTATTTTTAAATAAACCTATATAAATGTGAAAAAGTTCAGAGAGTAAAATAAAATTAAGACTTAAAGATATTTCAACGCATTCCCAAGAAGTCTGTTCTTCTACACACCTTATAGGTATTTGCGTAACATATTCTTGCAACCTCTGAAAGTTAGAAAATAAGTAATTTTCTTTGTTCTCCCTGCCATTTTCTACACCTCTCATCGTCATTGCTGCTCATGGCCAAACTGTTAGTCTTTTTTCTTTCACCCTTTGTCTTTGTCTTTCAAGTGCTGTCCTCAAGACAGTGCAGCACTGCTGCATGAGGCCCCAAACCCTCTCAGACTGATTGTTTAGGGGCAATGTGGGCTGTATTCTTGCCTGTTCATCTTCTGTGGGGAACTGACTTCCACATGCTTGACAGCCGTTCCTAATTGAGGTCCAGTTCATAAATCCTGTCATTAGGACAGCAATTGAGTCAGTTAAATGTTACTTTCATACAGAGTTGATGAGTGTTTGGCCATTTACATCTATCCTTATAAATTGTGCTCTGTTTTTTCATTTAGTTAATTCTTCCAGTTTAGAAATACATAATTTTATGCTGATTTTTCCTGTTTGTTTCCTCTATTGTATTTGTATGACAGTTTCAGGTTATGAACTGTCCCTCTTTTTTTATATAGTTTAGTTTGTGCTTGTGCCTTTATTATTATTTCAGTGAGGACATGTCACTTTCCTGAACTAACTTTTTCCTTGAGTTGCTTATACTTGAGGATGCACTGCAAGTATATTAAAATCTGCTTTCGTATAGACCATTGTACTTATTCCCCTATTATCAGTCTTTCCTCACTGTTGTGACTTTTTTTCCAAATCCTAATCACTTGTTTTGTTCTACTTGCATGTTTTAAACAGTTTCTACCAGCTGATTAGAAACAAACCTAGGGGAGCCCCTTTTATTTTGCTTTCTCTGCTTGTGGTTTCCAGCACACTCAAAGATGTTACTCTTGCCCTGCTAAATTCCATTCTTCATAAATGTCTACATAGTTTACAGATGCCATTAGGACAATGAACTCTCTTTATATAATTGGTAATTATTCAAATAAAACCCTTATCATCTTCTTCAGGCTTGATTGCTTATAATGTGTCTTTTTCATGTCCCTTCCTTGGGTTGTTTGTTTTGGCTTTTTTGCTGATTTTATCCTTAAATCAGAGAGTTTCAGTGGTCTATCTCACAATTCATTTTGAACTTCAGAGAAGGCCTGTGTGTTTATTGTGCTAGACAACATATTTTTTCTCCTATCTCTGGATAGGAAATGTTACCTTCTTCATGTAAATTCTGATTATGCAGTTACTACACAACTCTGTTAAGACATGATTTTTGTTAAGCAGTGGACTTCCACTTCATTTAGTTACCATATTGTTGAGAATGCAAAGTGACAAGAAGAGGTTCATGTAAATTGTTTAGTGATACCTAAAGAGATAATTGTCTTCAGTTTTTAACTGGATGGTGATTAATTAGGTGCACCATCTGTATTTTTTCATGTGAAACCAGTCTTTATAAACCCATCATGAAATCAAACACTATTAAATAACTGTTATTTTACAGTGAATATTTGAAAATTTAAGATAATATTGCATTAAATTTATATAAAAATTATGAAGCTGTGTAAAGTTAATATAGGGTTTATATTTATTCATTTTAAGTAATTTTTAATTCTCATTGTGCAGAAAAGGATTCATTTTAGATGAAAACAAGTAAACTATGATTTTATCTTCCAGTGTGTGACTCAAAAAATGACACAGCCATGAAAGCACATACTAGAAATTTTGACTTTGGCACCAATCAACCAATTTTAAAAGTCCTTCATGCTACCAAAAAGGAGTATTTATTTGGGATGAAATACAAATTTAAAACAATATTAAAATGTGTAATTTAAATAATAACACACTGATTTTATTGTATTTTGTTTTTCCATTTTCCAAAGCTTGCAAAATTTTTTATTCACAAAAAACCAGAACATTTAACAGCATTGCAGCTCAATATTCTACTCTAAAGTTTCACTCTAGTTTCTTAATGTATTTAAGTAAATACAGAAATAAAATATTGCTATTAAAAATTAATTTAAATTTTAAAAAACTAAAGAGCAGAAGTCCACCATCTGTTTTTCTGTACCCCCAGTGTCACTTTGTGTATGGGTTATGCCATAAAGCCATTTACAAACTTCTCGTTGACTACCAGCAATTCAGAAAGGATTATAGATCTTGGAGTATAGCCATGGATTTTATATAATTTTGATACTAGAGGAAAGATACAGAATTTTTAAATTGCTCTTTTGGAAGCTTTAGAAGTATGCAGAGTTTTACTTTTTTATTAGGGAGCCATATTTAGTGTCCAGTAATGTTTTGTATTCCATGTAAAAAGGCATTGCTGCAGAGTGTGTTGAGGCTTGCTGGAGTTCACACAACTGCCCCACCAGATCCAGAATGTCCATCACCTCTTCATAGGGATAGGGAGTTTGGGGGGAAAATCAGGAAAAAACAGGATAAAGAGGAAAAAAGGCAAGGGGAGACTCTGATTGGCCAGCTGGAGAAAAAAGTGATCCCCTCCTGAGAGTCCTCATCATCCTCTGGGTGCTGCGCTCTCTACAGCATGTGGTGATGAAAAAGAATCTAAATTTCGGATTTCTCTGATATAAACTAGACCCTATAAAATAAAAGGCAATACAGTTTGGGGGTTGGAGGAGAGAAGGCCTGATTCTCATACCAGTGGCAGTCACTTCCCAGGAGAACCTGCTGCAGCAACAGGTGTAGGCAGGTAAAATCCTGTGTGATGTTGAGAATGTAAATGGCAGCTGCTTATGAATAAAACAGTCATATGTGGACTACCTGTTGTGTGTGGAGAAAACAGCTGTGTGCACATAGGCAGCTGTATCATACAGGGTTGATTCCCTGGTCAGACTGAGCACAGGCTGCTCCACTGGCTTTGGTTCAGCCTGAGGAATTATATCCTTGCATACCCACAGAAAATTCAGTCCATTCAGCCAAGGAAAGTACAGCAAATTTAAAAAGTCTGGAAACCCAAATTAGAATTCCTACTGCCACTTTGCATTTTGATGCCATGTCTCTTACAAAGAGAAAAATTGTTACAATTCTGTATCATTTTATTTCATGTTTTTATAATAACTCTTGCTGCATCCAGCCTGGAATTAAACCTTAGCAGTTCTATGGCTATAATAAGAGTCAGGTTTATTGCCAGCTAATGTTTCATCTGCTGGCTAGATGACTAGCTGTGCACCAGCTGCATAATATGTTCTGTAAGGATATCATCATCACAGCACTTCACTCCTGCATCTCATCCACCCACCAGGAGACATGTTTTATCTTGTGCTCTGAGCAAGGAATACAAATGAGATGTCTCAAGGAAAAGTAAATAAGAATATTAGGAAATATTAAAGTAAATAAGAATATTAGGAAATATTAAAGAGAAGTAATTCTGGTTTTAGCTTGTTAGTGTGAGAGACTGTTTTTGGACAGGGATGAGATGAGAGCTCCCAGAAATCGTTAGGTGCTGATGATGGACTGCTTTTGGCACAGCTCAGACAAAATGGCCCAAAACCCAGCTTTTAGTTGTTCTTTGGTTGGCTTCTCCCCTGCATGGTTCTTCCTTGGTTCCTGACTTATGTCAGAGAAGCCTTAGTACTGCTGTAGCTTAATTCTAAACCTTTGGAGGAATTTTATCTAGCAGAAAGGCATCTCTGGAACATATGAGCAAGGCCCTGGCTCCTCCTGTACCGGGGCAGGAGAACTGCAGTGCAGCAGCTGTGCTGCTGCTAAACCTCCTGGGAGCTCCTTCATTCAGAGAGAAGGAGAAGGGCTGGTGCTCACTGGTCTCCCAGATGTGCACAGGCACAGGGGTGGCCAGGCTGAGGAGTCTGGAAGATTACAATATACAAGAGACACAAGAGAATTATGTTATTATACAAGAGAATTATCATAGATTAAGTTTTTGATGTAGATGTAGTTTTTGAAGTTTTTTACTTATTTATTATTAATAATTACTTATGTTATTCTGCCAAAATTATGACCTTTGTCCTAACAGTTTATAAGTTTTGCATCACCTTCATGTAAACTTTGTTTTTTTTAAATAAAATGAAAAATTTTAGATAAAACTACATTTCTCATTAGCTTTGCTTTGAAAAGCTCTAGTTCCCGAATCTCACAGTTGTTCTGCTTCCAGCAAATATTTGAACAGCAGAGCCAAAGTGTGCCTTGGCTCTAGTGCTGTGCATCTTACAGAATATTAAACCATTTGTAATCTGTTAATTCTTGCTGGAAGTTGCAAGGAGTTTTTGGCAATGGATATAAAGATTTCGGTCATGCTGATGGTGTTTGAAAATGTCAGTGTGACACTAGAAAGGCATTGCCAGGGTGATCCTTTTGTTGTTTGTTTTAATTAAACATAGAAAATTGCACATACACATGTAATTAAATAGAAAAACGTACAAACCATATATACAATGTCATGTGCTCCAAAGGTAGAAAATTACATATTCAAAGTGGTTTGTGCTATCTTATCTTTCCTGTGCAGATATATAAATCTATAGACTTTACTGTCTAGTCTGATAATATTTAACAAGTAGTTGTTGATTATTTTGTTTCTCCTTTGTTGTCATGGGATTGGTGCAATTAGCTCCCTGCTTGGGGGATAAAGACAGGCAAAACATTCATGACATTTTAAAAAGAGAGAAATCATCCCTTAGAGACCACTTGCTTTTCTTCTTTTGAACTGGGAACTTGATGGCAAAAAATGAATCCATTGAAAGGTTCTTGGATGCTATGGAGAGCAATGTGTTTCACACATTGTTGGTTTTTTTGCAAGGAAAGATTTTTCTGTACGCAAGTAAGATACAGAATCTATTGCTCTCTGCAACAATATGAGAAGAGGTTGGTCTCTTCTTCAGGCATCCAGTAACAGGACAAGAGGAAATGGCAGGGGAGGTTCAAGCTGGACATCAGGAAGAATTTTTCACTGGAAGAGTGTTCAGGCATTGGAATGGGCTACTCAGGGAGGTGGTGGAGTCACCATTCCTGGAAGTGCTCAAGAAATGACTGGACATGGCACTTAATGCTGTGGTTTAGTGGACAAGGTGATGTTCAGTCAAATGTTGGTCTCAGTGGTCTTGGAGGTCTTCTCCAGCCTTAATGCTTCTGTGATGCTGTGATTCTATAGTGCTGAGATGGGAGAAAATATATTACTGTGAAGTTAATGGCTGAACAATAATACTATACACAGTGAGGTCTAAGTTAAAGATACCACCACCATTCCCCTAAGGTAAAGGTAGCCTCTTTTTCACTTTTCTTAAGTCTGGGATGTTTAACTTTCAAGTTTAACAAATACTCATTTACCACAGCTTTGACTCTGCAGTGAATATGTGGTCTGTGTTTATGTAATCTGTATCTAGGCTGTCAGGGAGATTTGAAGTATAGATGCCATTTTAATTTAAAAATGAGAAGTATCTCAGATAGTGCAAGACTTACATAAACAATAGATATCCAGGTGAGGCATAAGGTAACATAAGCTACGGCCATAAAATGTAATAATTTGAAAGGGGGAGGAGCCTTGAGGCAGCTGTAGTGTTTATCATATCCTCACATAACTTCTCAGTTTTAGTTCAGCATATGAGTTAAGAGCTAATAGAACATTTGGCTTTTCAGACTTTAAAATATCATCCTTGGAACATATAGCCATATAATTCCTGGAAACAGAGCAGTCTAGCTACAAAATGTATGTTTTGAATAAAGGAAGAATTTTTCAGCAGTTTCCTAGAAAAACATGCTTAAAATATTATGCAAAAGTGAAACATTTTAAGAAACATTAACCTTTGGCTCTAGCAGTTGTAGAGACTTTCTGATCCAATTGAAAAAAATGAAGTGCAGAATTACTTAAATATTGGAACCAGCAAAAAAACTTGCATGGATAACACTGAAATAAGAAACAATTTAAGCGAAGCAGCATTTTTTAAGAGATTTTGGTAATTGAGTCTACATTTTTAACCGCTGCATTGCTGATTTATTTAGTGTTTATTTAGTTTGCTGTGTCACAGAATTTTGTTTTTACTGGAAAATTTTTGTTTGTGAAGAGCCTGAAAATATTACTGCAGATCTTTTCTCTATGTGCACCTCAGTTTAGCCAAAAAAGCTAAGATCTGCTAAAATGCTGTCTCATAAGCTTAAGATGTCTCATAAGCATAAAATGTCCTCATTGTGACATTGAAAAAAGAACTTGAAATCCCAGCACAGTATTTTTATTGCAAATGACAGTTTTCATCTGTTGGCTTTTGCTGCCAGAATAAGCATGTTTTCAGTAAGCACAAACAGACTTTTTCAGCTGTGCCGGTTTCCAGCGGTTCCTGTTTACTCCCCAAGTGGGTGGTATGGAAGAGCCACCTTTCTGGCGTACTTGCATGCAGACAACACATGGCCACCATCGAGTTTTGGCATTATGCTCTAATAAAAAAAGATCCTGCTCATATGAGAAAGCTTGGTGTGCGTCAGTACAGCTATTTCAGTCGTTGCTGCCTCCTGAGCTGAATGTCAACCGACACTGGTGACTCTATTAAAATACGATTTCGCAAAAGGAAGTAAGAAACATGACTTTCAAGCTGTGTGTGAAGATGAGCTAAAATAGTAACAAAAGTATCTCTAGAGAGTACTAGAGGACAAAAAAATTTCTCTCAAATCTACCTATTGTTAAGAAAAATTGGATCTGGCAGACTCTTTTTTATACCAGCTGGATGTGTTAAATTTTCCTTCTCTTCAACATTGAGTGCAGGCATTGCTGTAGGAGGGATTCCAAGGAACTGGAAGGATTCAAAGGTTTCCTCAGAAAATTTCTCCAATGAGCCTCGATCCTAAGGAGAGTCAGAATTAATCTTTTGTAGCTGAGTTTCCGTGCAGCAACCCTTACAGCCCGTGTTGAGTCTGAGCGGGAAGCTGATGGCGCGGGCTCCTCGCGCGACAGGCACCGGTCCTTGCTGGCTGCTCTTGCAGGAGGCACCAGAGAGCAGCGGTTGTGACGTGTCCTAGGCAAGAATTCAGTGAGCCAACCCTTTGTAAAGTAGCAGAGCAAGCACTGGTAATGGCTGGACATGGTTCACGTTGCCCTAATTTTGGAAACAGATGGGAAAATGTACTCAGATCAAATAATTTTGTGTTTAACTACTTCTCTCCCAGATCCTTCTGAAGGGATCTGTGCTATCCAAAGCCATTGTAATTCAGAAGAGTTTGGATGTCATCATACCACTGTACTTAGGCTGCTACTTATTAACTGCAATTGTACTGTGTTTTGTTCTCATACTGTACTTCTCAGCTCCTTCACTTCGTTGGAAGTTCTGAATACAGCATAAACCCTTTTTTTAGACCACTTAAAATTAAACCTGGTAATTGATAAATTCTACTTGTAATAACACTTCATTTTGCTTGTACTGGACTACAAAACTAAGTACTTGTTTTCCATTACGGATTTCTATGTTCCTCACTCATTGATATGTGAGAGAACCATAGTTCCTGTATGTTTTTTTCACAACCACAGTGGTCAGATACTGGAGGAAGATGCACAGAGAGGTTATGTTGTTCTGTCCTTGGAGGTGTTTAAGACTCACTGGGACACAGCCCTGAGCAGCCTGATAAAACAGACCTGTTTTGGGCAGGAGTTGGACTGAGGGACACCAGAGGCTCCTTCCTACCTCAGTTATTTTGTGGTTCTAGCTTCCTACCACACACATAGGTGCACACACCTATGGCTGTAAAAGAAGGCCTGATCTTTGCTGGGAAGTCATATTTTTGATCACTGCTTTTAGTGACAGCAGCTGTATATGCTCTTAATTTTGTGTTGGGACTTTCATGAATTGTCATTGCTTCCTTAGCAATGAGATTGCTGAGCAGATGCTCTTGTTAGAGATTGGGCAATTTCTTATCTGTCACGAGGCTCCAGCAATAATAAGCATTTAGGACAAAAAATTTCCTGTAAATTGTTTGTGTTCTCAAGTGGGTTTGGTTTTTCTTTCTTGTGTAACGGGTGCGTAAATTAGTGTACAAAGTAAAAAAGGTAAAATAGAAAAGTTATTTTATTAATTTTGCATTTGCATTCTCAAGCTGCTTTTGTGACATTATAGGTTTCATAACATTGTCAATTTCTCTATAGTAGTAATATAAATCATGTAATTCTGTAAAACATAGAGGTTTTGAACTGCTTCTGCTTTATATATTTGACTCTATGTCATTAGCAGGGCACAATAAAGATGTTTTCAACACAGCAGTCATTAGGCCATCATGGTGCTATTGATCTTTGTCCTTCATGGAGTATTAATATTGTTGATGTCACAAATGGTGTGTACAGGGCTACTCTGTTAAAAAAGTGCTGACCATAGGTCAGCATCTGTCATATATGCTCCCCACTAAGACTACTAGTGAAAAGTTCAGTAGTAGTAATCACCTTTCCTCAGATGAAAGAAATGGTGTGACTTTTTGAATTTTCATGAGTGCAAACTTGTTAGTGATTTGAGAGACACCCATTATATTCATTACCTAAGAGAAGAATAATTCCTTACATTCAGGATAAGGCTGCATGCATGTGTGGAAAGTGGATAGGATGAAGGATGAGTAGCTTTATGGAGAAATAGGGAGGGAGTGAACTAGCTTTGAGACACGTTTTCTGAACTGTAACACAGACACCAGCTTTGACAAGCATTTTTTAGAAATGGTAGCTGTAATCATTTTCTGAGTCAGTTCTTGTCTTAGCTGGCATTGCCTTCATAAAGGTGCTTTCTGATTTCATTTAACTGGTATAAATACAGAGATGCCTCTACTGTGGGAATGATGTGACAGAGTAAGAAATAAGATGGATCAGAGATCCTAGATCAAGCCCAAGTGTAGACAAAAATGGTTTGGAGAATGCTTTCATCAGTTTTTCTACATCCTGGTAGTGGATGAGGAATAGAGATACTTTGATTATCAACTAACAATTCTAAAATTAGTGGCCATGAGGGAGATGACCTGTTCTGTGAGCAAATTCCATAACAGAAAATTTGCATCCTTGGCTGGGATCCCCAGGGGTTGCCTTCACTAGATTTATTGAACAGCATAAAAAATCTGAAATTAGTTATAGGAAAAAAAAGGTCCTGTCATGTTTTAAGTACATTACTAGAGAACAGATTGTATTATTTTGCTCTGTTATTGAGTGAAATATTTATTGAATACACATTCAACAAAGCAGGTACAAACTTGTTTAAACTGACAAATTGACTGAGGCCAATACAATGTGCAAATTCTCATGTTTACATTCTATACAAGTTAATCATGGCACAAGGAAATAGAAGTAGTAAAGTATAATAATACTGCAAATAGTATGAAATTAGTAATGAGGGTTGGTATGAACATGTGTAAAGTAAATATAATTTCTAAAGGAAGAGGTGAGATCCAAATAGAAAAAGAGAAAATTGAGTAAGGTTGCTCTAGACACACTTTAATTTGTGTGTGTTACCAAAAGTGTACAGCCAAAGTTGGTTAAACAGTTGTTGAATACGATTTTGTTGTTTTATATTCTGAGTTTATATCAGAATCTGAAACTGGTTCATGAAGAACCTCACTCCAGAGTGTGTTCCCTGCTGCCCTCGTGGTATAGATGATGGTAATGTTCATGGTCTGATTGTTCTCCTTATGGGTTTATTCAGCTGGCTGAGTGTTGTACTTCTACCAGAGAAAAAAATAAAAACAAGATGGAAGTGTTAATTTTGAAGATAAATGAACTTTTCCAGGCTGCTTTGTTTCTCTGGAGAGACATGACATGTTAAACTGTTTAACATCTGGGAGCATCTGTCCCAGTAGTCCAGGCTGTGGATTAACTGAGTGCTAAACTGCCATCCCATTTTCATGGAGATTTAGGGAATGAACAGCAAGTGCTTAACTGTTTTGACCCAGTCTATTTTAGAACTGCAGGATATGTAAGCAAATGCTAGATACATTTTCAAATATACATATGCATGTGTCTTTTTTTTTTTTCCCTTTTTTTTCTTTTTTTTTTTACATAAGACCCTAATTACATAACAACTGGGCTTTTTTAGTTCAAGGCAATGTAGTTCAGGAAAAATACTTAATTTTATAGACCTTCAGAATTATTTATTTATGTAAAAAGGCTAGCATTTAACTTCTATAAATTAATTAGTTTTAAATATTCAATTAGATGAATTATTGTAGTCAAATCCCATGATAATTTAGTCTCCCTTTCTACCAGTGTGGCAAGTATCTAAAGTGGGACATACCATTTATGTGAATATCTGTAACTCAATGTTCTGCTTTGTTTTTCTGATAGGAATTTTATATTTTTTTGATGACAGAGAATGACAGAGAACTTTCACCTGCTACTTTTCTTTCATGTAAAGATAGTTCTGGAGTAGTTTCCATTGTATTCTTTTTCTTGAGTAGTCAGGTGTTGTCTTCTAAGAGGAAATTTTAGATCACGTCAAAGAAATATGTCAAGGACATTAACTTCCTGGAGATGTCTGTTTGTTGCAATGCTGCCAAGATTTTAAAGTCTTTAGTCAACCTAAAGTCTTTCATCCACTGTTACTTTTAGGAGCAAGTCACAATGGTTAAGCAATTTTTTTTTTATTTGGTAGAGGATATAGCAATGTGAGAATGGATAAGCAAGTGTACTATCCCTCCTATCAGTGTTTGGCACAGATTGTTCCTTAATAGATCCATTCCTGTTCTGAAATATATTTCTACAGTGACAGGCCATACAAAATGGTCATTCTTAATAACAGGGAATGATTTATTTGATTATTTACTATTTGATGGTAAGTATTGCTTAGGAGATTTGATAATTCAGTGATTATTCGTATCTGTATTTTGAGTGTTGAAATTCATGATAGCATAAAAAGCACCAACTCTGTTAGTCTGTAATTTTACATTCAGGAATGTTTTGAGGTTTTGTATGAATATTTAAATCCAGTAATTTATAGGGTCCTTTATTTTTAAGGAAGATTCATGATATCATTGAATCCAGTGCCTGTGTGACTCCTTTTCTTGTGGCATGGCTAGTTCTGTAATAGTTTGGTATCTTTTATGTAGGGTAATAGTGGAAGTAACATTGAGAAAATTGTAGAGGAAATCATTAAGATATAAATTTGAGCTGTTAGGAAGCAGAAATTCCCATTGTATCAACACTGCAAGATATTTTAATGGATGTGCAGAAAACACCAAACTTTATTTTTGGATTATTGTTCTCACAAATGCCTAATTTCAGAAGTGTAATCATGAATACATAATCATATCAGGATGCCCTTCTAACAGTTTATCTGGTTATGCCAAATTGGGCTAAAGGTTCAGCCTGGGGCAGGACAGTGGTGGGTCCTAGGGATACTGTGTGATAATCTCTGTGGGAAGAGCAGGCTCAAGCTGTTGTTTAGCCTAGAATAAAGCAGAAAAAATGTTGTTCTCCTGTAAAATGGTTATACCTTTAAGAAGAGGAAGCTGTAGCTGGGCTGAGCTGGATAGCACGTTCTATTACCATACCTGTGCAGAGAGGTGCTCAGCACTGGTGGTGCTGGTAAGGAGAAGCTGTGCAGATGTGGGGCTTCTGTGTGACTCTTCTGGCAACTGCTTCTTGAAAACAAAGCTTGGGAAAATCCTCTAACTCACTGATGTCAGCTAGCAGCGTAGGAAAGAATTAGGGAAATGAACAGATCTCTCTGTGGCTGGTATTGGGTAATGGCATGATGATCTCAAGGCACAGTTCTCTACCCTCAGAGTGCAGTGAAGTGACTTGCTTAGGGGTTACTGGCAACTTCTGGCACCTCTTCTCCAAATTTGCAATTTCCTCAAGTAGTTCTTGGGGGCTGAGGCTGTGAGGGCTACACTTGGAGCAGCCTTAGAATGATCCTGAGGTGACCAGCACATAGGTGCCCAGACAAGAATGGTGTGGAAGGAGAAATGTTGGTGCAGTGCCATGCTCCCATTGCAATTCCTTTTGCTGCCCCATTGTCTGTGGAGCTTAGCTTGTGTAGCTTTAGAAGACCTACCTCTTACTGCAGCCCCCAAACACTGAACTCGCAGCAGAGCTGCAAGCTGACGATATTATATGGATTGCCAAGTCGATTGTGATTACTTATTGCTGACTTGACTTACCTCAAATTAATTCAGAGCTCTATCATCTGCTAAAAATCTGTATCCTATGAGATGTGCTGGTATTAATAATGTCAGTAAAAACTAGCTTCATTGTGTTTTGCATGGATGCATTGAGAGTTCTTTTTAATTTTTATGATTTTAACAGCATAACATAGAGAAATCATCTCCTGTGTATATGTTTGTACATATGTATGTGTTTGCAAGGGAAATCTTCATGGTGTTCATCTTTTATTTTGCAGTCAAAACCTGTTGCATTTGCAGTTCGGACAAATGTTGGGTACAGTGCAGCTCATGAAGATGATGTCCCAGTCCCAGGCATGGCCATCTCATTTGAAGCTAAAGATTTTCTTCATGTTAAAGAAGTAAGTAAAACCAGAGAAGTAAGTGAATCACTCTTTAAGGGAATACTTGAGTAATAGTGCTACTATTTTGCAATGTTGATAACACTTCACATTGCCAAAGCACTTTACAAATGTTAAAGAAGCTAACAGTGTATAAGGAATTGAATGTTCTTTTAAATGCTATTCTTGTAGAAGCAGTGGCACACATTTATTACAATCAAATTAATGAAGTTCAGAAAGCAAGTAGTTTTCTTCTCTAGTAAAAAACGCTTATTTATAGGTTTAAATGCCTATGTCCAACCCTACAAAGATGAAATATTTTTGGTTTTTTTCCTGATCTAGTACTGTGAGGGTTTGTTGTGATTCAGCAGCCAGGGGTTGCTTCTCTTTTATCTGTGTGACTGCATCTCAATTAACACCGAAATCCTCAGGACTCCTGGTTTTTTTTTACTGAAGCTACTTCCCTGGCACACACAGTATTTAGTTAGCAGTGACATGCTGAAGAACTGGAATGATATTTCATTATAATTGCAACTGTCAATAAATAAGCTTTGCATTTGCTGCATTGCTTTTCTTCTCCTGTAGTTGGTTTTGACAATTTTAAATTTTTAAACACCTAACGTCATATTCTTTCTCTGCTCCTTGCAAGACACCCCCAAAAAATAACTTGGTAACTCTCAAATGCAGGCCCTCCTCTGTAGCCTGCTGCTCCCTTTTGAATGACTCCTTCATTTTAAAAGGTTTCCTAGCTTTTGGTCATATTCCATTGTGGTTTGTCTCAAAATAGCCCATCTGGATATGGAAAATTATAGGAAAAGAAATAGAAAGTTAGTTTAAGGTTGAGAGCAACCTAGCCATGTATTTGAAATTATGTGTTTGCCTCATTTTAGACTATTGAAAAATCCCTTAGTAGCTATGATTGATGATGCACAATCATTCTGCTAGCACTGGTGCTTTGGGGAAGAAAGAAACATTCCTAATACAGAGATAGAGGTACAGGTAGACAGAGACTAAAGGAACACAAGAAACGGACTTGGCTAGTGGTTGTAATTTTTCATATCTATTAAACACAGAAAAAGAGAATAATTTTGATTCAGACTGTATATGGTGAAGGAAATATGCTTTCTGACTGATGATAGTGTGAAAGAATGCTATGTCTCTGCTATGTCTTGTGACAAAAGAAGAGATGAGCAGGCACAGAGTCCTGGCCAGAGAAAACCATCAGCCTTCTCCAGTGATTCTTGAAGCACTGGAAAATAAGGCTCAGTTTGGTTAGATCAAATAGTTTTGTGTAGTCATCTATTCCATCTGCACTTCAAATTAAGTGGTAATCTCAGACTTTACATCAAGTGTTTCCCCTGTTTCCATGTAAACCAGACACACAGGGTTAGCAGTTTTCTGTTTAAAGTTAATGCATTTTTCTTCACAGCCCGTCTTAGATGCATATATATATGTGGGAGAAAATCTGGAAGGAAAAGTCTCCTGAACTTTTCCATATCTCCAAAATGCCTTGAAGGGAAGCTTAGCTTAGCTGAGTTCTTACATTGTCTGTGGCCGCGTGTAGCACTGAGGGGTGGAAAAATAGATTAGAATGTTCCTGCAACCCCAGGTGTGTTAGAATAGGTATTCTGTGCTGATTGCCTTTAGAAACACCTGGTTTTCTCTGTAAGCTGTCGAGGAGAAATTATTGTCTACTAGTGCTGGTCCAGAGACTGGTTGGGAAGGCACCCTGGGACCAGGCCAGCTGCACTGCTGGAATGGTGAGATGGGAAGGGATCCACGAGGAGTCACACTGGGACTTAGACTCTTGCCCTGCATTTGGCAGCAGCTGTTCTGTCTGGGTGGGTTGAAGCTCCTTCAGAGGGTGCTCCAGGCCCAGCCCTTCCCTGCACAGCCACGTCCCCCCTCTCCATCTTCTGTGCCATCCCTGCTCTGTATCCCACCAGGTATTGCTCCTTCAGTACGTTTGGTGCTCCCTACAGTTAATGCTGGGGGAACTGAATTGTCCAAACTTTAATTATTTATGCAGATTAAAGAAAGAAACATATTAGACTATAAAATGCAGTGTTGCTTATATATTTTATACCTAACCTATTGCTAGAAATAAAGAAAGCTGAGTTAATCTCCAGTAAGGATGCCATACTGGACCAGTGCTGTCCTCTTTTTGTCTCAAAGGGCTGTTCACCAATTTGTGCTGCTGAGAGGGCTCAAACAAGAAAAACCTCACTTCAAAATGTGCGTGGACAGTGATGAAGAGCACTGCAGTGATTGAGTGTGAGGGAAATTTATCTTCATTATTAGGTTACATTCATTAAAACTCAGTACACATAAGGATGATGGATTCCTTCCTGGATGAAGAAACTGCTGCATCATAGTAACTTATGAATCTTTTGAGGCTTTAATGCATGGTCATAATTTTGATCTGTGTTTAATTAATTTTTGTATTTCCTTTGGCACTCCAAACATAGGTGAATTACAGAGAATCACTCACCTGAGCCAGCAACTTGAGAGCTGGACACCTCTCTTACCAAGATTTAAAAAAACCTCCCTAAAATTAGAAAGTATTATGTGTGTTATTATTAACTTTAAAAAGTATCTTTTACTTTTCATATACTGACACAGCATTTATCTTTGAGACCTTGCAGAATTATGCTTTTATTTCTATAGGAAGAAATTCCTATGGATTTAGGATTTCTATTGCTTCTAATAAAATTGATATTGTTGCGTGATAATCTGTTGTACTGTGGGACAAAAATAGTGACTGTTCATATTTTAATTCAATCGTGTTTTTTAATTATCTATCTCTTCATTTTACCAAGTTAATGATTTAGTTAGCCTTTTGTAATGAAAGGGTATAATTTTAATAATACATTTCAGTCTAATACAGCTTTGAGAAACTGCTGTTCCAGAGTAGATCTCTATGAAATGCTGCTATTCTTACTCATAAAGGCATCCCACTGGATGGATATTACAGCTATCCTTATGTTTTATAAGCTTAAAAGTGCTTTTATTTTGATCTCTATTATTTGTTAGGTGGAATATCTTACAGTTGGTCTCAAGCACCACAAGATTTTTATAGTTGCCAAAGTGAAAGATAATACTGCAATGTAGGTTGTGGATCAGTGATCCACCAATGATGGTAAAATTAATTTCTTTTTATGGGAGCCCACACATTTTACATGTTTTATTCCTAACTATACACTTGTTAAAGTTACTTGTTATATAATTAAATATGCACTATAATATCTACATTAATAGCTTCAGATTCAAGACAGCTACTTTCTTCACATTCAGGTGTTCTCTTAAAGTTTCATAAATATTCCAAATTATCCAAAATTCCTTTTTGATGGTAGTTATTCCATGGAACACTAGAAGTATTGTGTGTGGGGCCCATACATGAGTGACCTATTCTCCTTCAAAAATGGTGAATAAATAAAAATGGAAAAAGCAAATAGCTCTGCTGCATAGACCTCTGCAAATCAACCTACCTCTCCCACACATTCTGGGGGAGGCGGGGCGGGGGGATGTAAGAATAAAGGTGTTGATCAACGCCTCCATCATCTGCTTTTTTAACAGAGCTGAAATTCAGTTAATTGGGCTATCTGGTGTACTTGTGTAATGGTTGGGTTTTTTAGTTATCCAAAGATATCCATTCCTTGTGGATCTGTCATGGTAAGTTTAAGATGCAGATCATGTGAGCTATCTGAAGTAGGGTATATATGAGCAGCCACATTCAGTCATGTTTCAGAAGATTTTAGTGAGAAGTGGGGGAATTTGTGAAGTAGTATTTTTTTATATAAATAGAGAACTGAATAAAATGGAATAAGAAAAATAGATTATTACAGAGCCATAAAAATTCTAGCAGTAGGTGAGAGTGGACACTAAGTGTCTGGTGTCCACCAACGAGAACATGAAGGGAGAACAAAGCAGCTCTCATATATGAGAGGAGACTGTGAAGCAAGAAAAAAAAAAGGTGAAATGGGTAGAAATAAAAACCGGGGAGAAACATGAAGTCTTTGCAGGAAGGTTTCCATTTAAGGACTGTGGATTTTAATAATTTGAAAGGAATAATTATTTTAATGTATTTCTGAATATTACCACAATTCTTCATTGCCATAATAACATAGCACAGTGATTAACTGCAGGG
This sequence comes from Hypocryptadius cinnamomeus, assembly GCA_013400635.1. Classification (NCBI taxonomy): domain Eukaryota; kingdom Metazoa; phylum Chordata; class Aves; order Passeriformes; family Zosteropidae; genus Hypocryptadius; species Hypocryptadius cinnamomeus. The sequence goes on from VYZP01054747.1 coordinate 45,278, forward strand.
AAGAATTACAAAAAATAGCATAGCTGCAAATTAAAACTAGTAACAAAGTTATACCAGATACAGTAATTTCTTAATATGTTACTTTTTTTTCTTTTTTTTTTCAATCTGTAGAAATTTAATAATGACTGGTGGATAGGACGGTTGGTAAAAGAAGGCTGTGAAATCGGATTCATACCAAGCCCAGTCAAACTAGAAAACATGAGGCTGCAGCATGAACAAAAGGCAAAACAAGGAAAATTCTACTCCAGGTAATAACAAGAAATCATGAATAATAGCAATATTGTCTGTGACACAACTTGGAAATTGATGCTGAGTATCAGTCATATATATGCCTAATTATGGTTAGTGGCAGCTAAAAACATTTTTGATCAATGAAGAAATTAATATATAATGAATTATTATATAATATATAACATCATTTAAAATATTATATTGTTAATTAATAAGCTTATTTGTATCATTGCAATTTGGGAGAAAAGTAGATATTTAGATTGGCAATCTGTGGTGGCCTACCACTGAAATTGTTTCTTTCCTTTTTTTGTAAAATAATTGCTAATATACATTACAGTAAGTACATTTACAATGTGATAGTAATTTTTTTTAACTTAAAATTGATTTATCTAAATTGTGTAGCATTTTTTAATAGTTTTGATGATCTTCCTATTTCTAAACACATTTAAAGCTCATTTTAGAAATTACAGGAAATATTAAGAAGAGTTTACTTGTAAGCCAAAGCCAGTGCCTTTTAGTTAGCTTGTAGGGAAAAAATAGTATTGTCAAATTCATTGCCTACAATCACAGCTTTTAAGAGCACTACATTTTATGATGGAAGTTTCATGTCAAGTCATTTGTTATCTCTGACTGCAGCCATCATTGCATAAGAAAAAGGACTGTTTCTAGATATTCTGAACAATACTACAAGGTAGAATAATGTCACCTTTACTCTCGAATTCTTAATAAAGTAGTTTTCTAGTAACACCTGTGGAAGCAAATGTCACTTGTTTCCCTTTGAGTATAAAGGAAACAAATATTCGCAGTGTATTTGAGTGGGATGGACCTGGAATTGAGCTAGGGACCATTCGGGAAGCCAGAAATGCTCTCCTATCTCCACAGGAAGGGCAGCAGTGTTTGTAGAGCATGTAGAGCATGTTTCTAGAGTAGGACACCATGATTGTGGGCAGTGCTCAGTTGCATTCACCAGCTGTGAAATGCCTTTCCCATGAGCATTCTGTCCTCAGCAGAAGGACGCTGGATTCCTTATTCCTCTAGTGACACTTCTGGGACAGCCAGATGTGTCCCATTGATTTGGTTCTTTTCCAAGTCATAGAGGCTTCCATTCTCCAGAAATTCTCACTGAAGATAACCTTGTCCTACACCACAAATGCATTAACTTAGTGCTTATTAATATTTCAATATAGAGAAAGGGGAAACTAGTACTATCACATGAATTATTTGAAGAGTGAAATAACCTTTCTTACATTTTTTTTAGTGCTTTTCTCATTATGGTAACTAAAATAAAAAAGACTAGAACTGTTGTTTCATTTTCACAACATGGATAGGTTTTCACAAAGCAGAACTTGACAAAAACCTTAGACTGCTTTAACTTTGTTTGAGAGACTTTTTTTCTTAAGTGCTATATTGTATTGAGAAAGCAAAATAATTTGTATGTTAATTAAATTGAAAAGATGATAGACACAGTCTCATCTTCATTAGCAATTTATCAACTCAGCTAAAGGAAACAGATATGCTCACTGGCTTAAGAATTACTCTTATTAATGGGTAGTAATATTAATTAATATATACCAGTAGCCTTATTAATTACTGAATTATATTAAGATCCTGAGGAAGTCAGAGCAGCAGAATGAATTACACAGCAGCACAGGAAGTATGATTGGTGTTTGCAGTTCCTCAGGTCTCAAAATGTACACACATTTTGTGGGAGATGTATATTTTATACCTCTGCCAGAAATACTGTTTGTCTCACAGCTGGCACCTCATTTAGAAGGCAGATAATAAATAAACTAGATTAAGTATTGAGAAAGCTACAGAACTTCAAACTAATGTATTACTTTACTCCAGTAAATCAGGAGGAAACTCTTCATCCAGTTTGGGTGACATTGTTCCTAGTTCCAGAAAATCAACGCCTCCATCATCTGGTGAGTAGGTTGTGAATCCTTTGGTAAAGAGACTCATTAACCTAATCTGTGTAAAATGAATGTACCTTTAGACCTCTTCTTATTCCCCATTCTTCTTAGGTAAAACCTGAGTGATGTGTTTCCAGATAAGGCTGGTTTGGGGTGGTTTGAAGTAATGGAGTCAATGCCAGCAAGTCCAGACAATGATAGAGCTGTTAATGCACAAAATTCCCCCTTTGCTTTTGCCAGACTTTTGTAGCAAAGACATAATAGATCTGTGAGACTACATTACAGTAGGATAGTGGAAGGTTTGGTCTGGTCTGAGCACTCCTACTGAACAATAAATACTTCCTTGTACAGGAGAAAAAGCAGCAATAAAAATAGAAGTTCCTGAGAGGTTTCTGCAGTAGCATCAAGAAAGGCATTATTTTAAAACATCAGGGACGTTTAGTTTCACAATTCTGATCATGAGGATGTACTTCACATAATTCTAGGATGCTGGATATTTTTTGCTTTTGACAAATTTTTCAAAAATACTATTTTGTACTTAGAGCATCAACATACAGATTTAACTGTAGTTAGGTTGGATTCAAGTGATATGAAGCAAATATATGGCAAGTTGGGGGAGGATGCTGGCATTAGCTCCATTAAAAAAGCACAGCAGAAGATAACAAAAAAAATTTCTATTGAATTCAGCTGCTGTGTTGCTGGATGTTTTATCTTCTCATATGCATTGTAAATATCTGAAAACAGAAAATATTAATGAGTGTTGCTAGTGCCTTTTTACTAGGGCAATGACATGGATCTTCCAATCATATTCATTTATATGGAGTCTGGTCTACAGACCAAAATGAGCCTGAAGATTTTAAAGTATTTACTTGGTCATTTAAAAGGGAGACAGAGAAATTAAATCATGTTTTGGTAGTGGCTTCATTTGGTTCAATCAATTTAAAAATGTATCTGTCTTGTGAAACCATGGATTTGTTAGTAACAACCAACTTGACTGCAATTGCAATTTGTTTATAAAAATTCCACCTCAGTATACCTTCTCTTTTATTTTGAAAATGTTGTATTAGTTTACTAATGTATGTCCATACCAAGTGTGTAGAACACACCTTAATCTTTTATTTTTGGATGGCTTTAAACTGATGTGTTTACTGTTAAGGCCATCTTTTTCAACAACTGCATTTTTGTAGTAAAATTGTCCATCAACTTGACCTAAGTTGTAATTTTATAGTTAGAGCGTCTGAAATGCTGTAATATTATTTGCTATCAAAAAAACACTTGAAGATCAGTACATGTATTTCCAGAATGTTGCACAGGATTTAGAGTTAAGAGCACAGACATCAATCACCTGGATTACCAGCTGACCGATTGCTACCCATCCTCTAATTTTCATTGCATTGAGTCATTTCTTCAGACACTGTCTTTCATGAAACATGGTTTTCTGGAGAAAGAAGGAAATCTATTAAAATTTATTCAGTTACAGTAAAGATTTGGAAAATATGTATGGATAGTGCACATTAACTTATTCTGTGATAGCAAGATTTTGAATCTACAATAACTTTTGCTAATGATGTCTTAAGAAAGATGNCAATAACTTTTGCTAATGATGTCTTAAGAAAGATGAAAGAGGCATAGTTTGTGACTAAAACAAGAATTCAGGTGACTTCAAAACACAATTCAATTATTATTCCCTCTCTTTGAAAGTATAATCAATTACAAATACATCAATTATTTAATAAGTTGAAGAATACTAAGTTAATTTCATTTTTTACTTTGAGTCAGGGATGGGTTTTTTCGATATAAAATAGTGCCACCAAAAAACCAAAACAAAACAAACTCGCAAACAAGATGAAGAACCAGTGAAAAACAAATGAAAGAGAGGTTAATATGCATTTAAATGATCAATACTGATATAGTAAACAATCCTTACAGTCCTGTTAGGCCACCAAACTGGGTAAGAATAATGCTGAAAATTACTGAAGATACCCAAATGAACTAAAGATATTTAACAGTAAAAGAACTGTCACAGGAGACGTTCCATAGTGTGAAGACTGAGAATGAAAAAAGGAGATACTGGAAAGTAGCTGATCAAATTCTGCATTTCTTTCTTACAGGAAAAGCTTAAGATAACTGATTTTTCTTTACTGACAATTTTGGTTGAACATAGTACCAAAGGAGTTTTAATATGTCTTATTGTGTGTGATTTACAGCATCTGTGCTGGCCTGTATTCAAGAAAAGATAATATGTTCTTTTTATACTTATGAAGAGGATGAAGGAACAGTGTTGCTAGAAGAAAATATTACATGATTTCTGTGTCTGCTTTTAGGAGCAGGATTATAGAAACAGGATGCGGATCTACTCACTGGGGTTTTT
>VYZP01054751.1:0-52017 GCA_013400635.1 Hypocryptadius cinnamomeus
ATAAAAGCTAAAACCTGAGGCATCACCCAGGCATTCTCACATCCATGTTGCCTCTCCACACAAGACATCCCTGAGAAGCTCTACAGCAGAGGCACAGGGGACTCTTTTTGACACTCTTTTAGCTGGAGAAAGCCATACTCTGAGCAGGAAGGAAATGCTTCAACCTCCTAAAGCTTCTCAGAGTCACTCAGAGGCAGGCACCTTAAAGCGTTTGCTTGACCACAGCCAGGAAATTCTGTGCAGGACTGGGCTCTTAGAGACTGCCTGTGCTTTGGTGCCTTCTGCTGAGCCCTGGCTTTGTGACCTGAGCACTCCCTGTGCTTGTAGGAAGCCTGGCTGCCTCTCCAGTGCAGCTGGGGTTTAACTGTAGCATGAGAACTCAGGCTCAAGCCACCTCCAACCCTGTAAGCCCAAACTTGGGCAGAACCACTGAATCACTTAGGCTGGAGAAGGCCTCTGATATCACTAAGTTCAACAACCAGCCCAGCCCCATTGCCATGTGTGGCAGCAGCTCTCTGGCCACAGAGAAAAACACAACTTTCCCAGGCATCATTGTGGGGAAAGTCTGTGAGATCAGAGAAAAGAATGAGTAACAATTCTTATTTTCACTTGCTGCACCTGTTGTTGTGAACATGTGGAATGTGTTATGGAGATTTGTTTACCAAAGGGTGGTTTCTTAATTAGCCAGTGATGATAGTGTTTGGATTGCAGGACCACCTGTATAACAGTCTTATAAAAGAGCAACAGGTTTCTTAATAAAGATTATTATTGATCAGCCTTCTGTGAATCATGGAGTCTCTGCTAATTATTACCCAGCCAGGGGCCCCCGTGCTGTAATAGCCATGCTCACCACTGAACCATGTCCTCAGGTATCCATGTGCTTTGTGAACACTGCCAGGGATGGGGCTCCACTCTTGGGCAGCCCATTCCAACACTTGAAATGAAGAAATTTTTCCTAATATCCAAGCTAAACCTCCCCTGGCCCAGCCTGAGGCCGCTCCCTCTGCTCCTGTTCCTGGCAGCGCAGCCCGACCCCCGGCTGTCCCCTCCTGCCAGGGAGTTGTGCAGAACCAGAAGGGCCCCCCTGAGCCTCCTTTTCTCCAGGCTGAGCCCCTTTCCAGCTCCCTCAGCCCCTCCTGGGGTTCCAGCCCCTTCCCAGCTCCGTTCCCTGCCCTGGACACGCTCCAGCCCCTCCAGGGCTCTCTGGCCTAGAGGGGCCCAGAACTGGACCCAACACTCAGAATCACAGAATATTCTGCTTTGGAAGGTACTCTCAAGGGTCTTGGAACAGTGAAAGACTCTAACACTGGTCAGAATAGAGATGCAAGGCAATAGAAATGAGAGCAGCAGTGTAGAAGTGACTCACACAGCGTGTGTCAGTGTGCAGATGGGGCACAGCACCTACACACAGGTCACCTCCTTGGAAATCAGGGCCATGGACAGGGATAGTAAACCCAGCCTTCATTTCAGGAGCTGGGATACCAGAGAGATGGCCTTCAGCTGGGGCAGCTCTGCAGAAACGTGTGGTTTGTGGTGGCTGTGCCACCTCCCTCAGAGCCCTGAGGCCATGGCCATCCCTGCTGGGCTCACCCTGGCACTGCCCTGGGGACATTCCTGCTGCTCCTGCTCTCTGCAGGCCGGTTTTCCATCGTGCACAGAGCAGACACGCTGCTGCTAGCAGGCTCTCACCTTTCACTTTAAATCATTTTACTGCTTAAACTCGAGTTTTCTGCACCTTAACAAAATGGGAGCAGCTTGCCAGGAGGGCAGAGTGATCCCTTGCCAGGTGGCCACACAACTGGAAGGATCAGAGCTGGATGGAAGCAAACAGTTGAACGGGCCCTGGAGAATTCCAAGCACTTCAAAAGGCAGGAATCAGGAATTCACTGTGAGCTGTTCAGTCCTGAGCCATGCCAGTCACAGTCCCACACCGCAGTCAGTGTGGGTGTTTGGCTTCAAAGGACACATGAATTTTGCACAACATGAATCCTCCGAATTTCACACCATTTCCCAGCAGTTTTATCAGCTTGGTTCATGCTCCATGCAAGTGCTTTTAACACTATCCTACTTTTCATGATGTGTGATTTTGTTTGCCACATGATCTCCTACAATCTAGGTAAAAATTACAATAAAACATGACACCTTTTCTACTTTAATTCTACTTTAATTTCATAATTTGTATTAATAAAACTGTACAAACATAACTCATTTTGCATAGCACCAAGACTATGGGTACCCTCCTACTAAAAAAACACCCCAAAAGCTTCCCATAATCAGAGAAATGCTTCAAAGTAGAAGAGAAACTAAGCAAATTTTAAAAACCACATTAACTTTATGCAAAACCTAAGTTAGATGCTCAGATCTGACAATATATATGTCTAATATAAAACATCTAATGCATCCAAAAAATCAACGCATCGTCCTATTTTGACCATATGAACATTTCATAACTAAAGCTGGTTTGATAAATATTAATATTAAATTTCCTTTCACTTACTAAAATGTCAGAAACCCACAAGATAGCAATTTTGTGTAAAGTGCAAGAAGATAACATGCCTGCATACAGGGAAATCTGGAAATTATATTGAGTGAGGCTTCTTTAAACAAAAAGATAAATTTAAAATGTCGTAACTTCTGATTTATTTGTTAGTTTTATACTGAAAGGATTAATAAATCTTCCAAAAACTTAAGATGTGTAGGTATAATATCAGGTTAATATATCAAATAAGTAATCTTAATAATGATTATATATTCCCATCCTGTGAGTAAGAAAAAGATTTCTCTTTCCATGTAGTAGATCCATCCCTTTTACTTGGGAAATCCCTTGTTAAAAAGAAAATTTTCCAGCTGTGGATTCTGCCTGTCAGGTTTGGCTTTTAAAGCCCAGCTACCAGAAACTCCAAATGATAGGGTACATGAAGGTACAGCAGCTTCACTTGGATCATTGCTTTTCACAACTCTCATCCTCACACACTGCTGAAAGGAAGCAGCAAGAAGCTGCTAATATTATTTTCCAAATATAGATAATATCATATCATACACAAAAATTATATGTTATACTATAAATAGTATATTATGTATATTGTATCATGTTATAAATTATGTGTAACATTATATAAATATAATGTAATAATACATATAATATAATATTGCATTATATTATATTATATTATATTAATGAATATCATATAATATAGATAATATTACTTTCCAAATATATTCCAAAGATCTGTGTGAGTACCAACTGCTGACCCTTAGGCCCTCTCTCCTCCCTACCAGCACGTGTTGCTCCTCAGAGCCATTATTTGGGTTGTTGCCCCTAAGCCAGGGTGTGGATTTTTAAGCCACATAAATATATTGTGTTCTTCAGGAGACACTGCAGAACACTCAGACAGGCTTCAGCTCTGCAGCCACCTAAATGATCGAGCACTTAGCAGTTTTATTTTTCTTGTTTAACAAAAACGATCCCTGGCTAGTGTAGCATGAATAACCTTCCTCAGGATAGTTTAAAGCCACACTATAATAAAGTATGCATCCTACTGCAATGATTACAATGTCATCTACTCCATTTCTGCATGAACAGCCTAAACTGTAAGTTATTACAGCATTGCTGGCAATGTGCTGGATATTTTTTTAAACTAACACTCACATGCTTAGGGGGCAGGCACAGGAAAAGGCTGCAGAGTAGAGGTCAGTTAGGACAAACCCAGGTGGCAACTGCAGTTTTATCATTTCAGCATCTCCACTTTGTGCACAGAGTCCTGCTCCAAAGGGCTTGGAGACACCAATTAACTGCTTTTGTGGTTTTGTTGTTGTAGTTTTTATTTTTTTTAATATTCTAAGCCAAGGCCAGGGGTTGGAAATTGATGGTCCTTGTGGGTTCTTTCCAACTCAGGATATTCTAAGATTCTGTGATTTCCATTCTGAATTTAAACTTAACATCTAATATTGTGCATTCAATTCAAAAAGTGACGTTGAATGAAAAATCATAGAATCACAGAATGATAGAAAGGTTTGGTATGGAAAGGGACATTATTCCCATCTTATTCCACCCCCTGCCATGGCAGGGACACCTTCCACTGTCCCAGGCTGCTCCCAGCCCCAGTGTCCAACCTGGCCTTGGGCACTGCCAGGGATCCAGGGGCAGCCCCAGCTGCTCTGGGCACCCTGTGCCAGGGCCTGCCCACCCTGCCAGAGAGGAGCCCAGTGCTTCAATCAAAGCACTATTCTAAATTCTAAAATTCCTTTTAGAAATGGGCTGCTATAAAATACTGGAATAATGCTCTTCTGGAAAAGATTTGTCCAAAAGTTCTTGATCAGCACCCACTGCAATGCTTCCATGGCTGTTTCCAAAAGCCAAAGGTTTTGCTGCAAACAGAATTCTGTGAGAGGGCCCTGAGCTGAGCCACCTGCTCTCAGCACAGTCCATACACGAGCACAGAGGTTCCCCTCCTGGTGCTGCATTCTGCCTGCATCCCTGACGTGTCAGTCCTCGTCACTAAATGCCCAAGAATTACATGGTTCCCTGCTGAGCAACCTTTTCAAAGTTCAATGCCTAACAACAGTAGATTTTTTTCATTTTATGTCCACAATGCTCTGTGATGTGCAAACATCCCTGGAACTGAGGGGACACACTTGATGAATGCAATCTCTTACAGAAGGTGCTGATGAAAATCAACCTCCCAACCATCATGTAACAACAACTAAAACTGTTCAGAATTAGAGAATATCAACCTACAGAGAATGATGCTCACTGTTGGTTTAAAAACAGTGTCTCCCTGGTCCAGTTCTCTTTGAATATTCAATGCCCAGTTCTAGACCAGCCTGCACATCTCTCTTTGCATGCAGGGTGTTATCACCATGTGCACATAACTCCTAATTTAGGCTCAGACATATTTAGATATTAACATCTGGATAGAAGAGTAGTATTAGGCAATTCCTTTGATCTGGCACACATATTAAATGTATCTAAACTGCATGTTTGTTATGAAAGGCAGCATTTTATGCAGATCAAAGTATGTTTATGTGATTTAACATTTGTTAACTTCCCATTCTGCAATTTAACTGCTAGGACAGTGTCTCTGATAAGGCCATGCCAATGCTCACAGCTCAGTATGTTAAAACCAGGAAATTTCTTCTGATGGGGATGCTTTGGGGAATGATCACTTCATTATTTTTTCTATACTAGTATTTTCACAATTGGAAGGTGAGCCATGTATTCCCTCAAAGCCCCTGCTGCCTGTTGGGCACAAACTAAGCACTAAAATTGCATCTCTAAGATAACTGAGATGCAGCACTCACACACAGAATATCCATTATTCCATGCTGTTCTAGACCAATTGTTTCCTGAAGGACTCCAAGGTGAAAGGACCACAATGACATAATGGCCTTCAATTTATAGTGCTTTAAACATTCAGCAATCTCTATGTTGCTGCATTTTTCAGCAGTGGTAAGAAACGTTAATAAAAAATATTAAATTCTAGATCAGTGTTTATTTCTTGGAAAGACTGAAAACCTTTCAAATATTCCAGCAGTGAAAATGCAGCTGTTGCTCTATTAAAATTTGGTTTTGAGGGTCAGTCACATCAGCATGAAAGAGGTGAAATAGCTCTGAATTGACCAAGGGACATTTGTAAAATGCTTTTCACAGACAATCCAGGGAGATGATCACTAGCTGTGGCATTGCTGTGTCTCTACCACAGGTGGGAATGGGATCCATGTGGAAATCACCCTTCACTTGGCAGTGGTTTAAATTTTCAGTAGTTCCATGGAAATTATCTGGTAAGAGACCATGTGATTAACACTCATACATTATCAATAAGGCTTGAGAAAAAAACACCCAGAGCATGCTGAGGTTACAATACAGAAACTGTGAGACAGAAATCCTTTTGGAAAGCTCTGTGTACAAGGAAACATTTCACTTCTTTCCTCAAGTTAAATCAAAAAGTTTGTCTGAATAAGGACAAATATTTCAGTCCTTTTCACAAGTTAAATCACCATGTTTGTCTGAATATCACCATATATTAAGAAGGAAATGTTAAACCCAGAAGGCAACTATGAATACAATTGTCTAAATAGGAATGTCAAGTCTAGTTAGTCCAGAGTTTGTGGGGAAACTTAGTTTTGGTTTCCCTTTACTATGGAAAGTGAAACATTAGCTGACAAGAAAGAGTGTCAAATGAAACAAAGCAGTGATACAGTGCTGTGTGGTTTAATTGCAGACAGCCTCCAGCTCAGCACTTACCCAAAATGCTCATTCCTCACGGAGGCAGAGTGGGAAGCTCCCTAAAGCATTGCCAAAGTGTGCCCTGCCCTGCCCTCAGCCAGGATACCCTCAGAAGGGTGAGAAATCACGGAATTTTCACAAATTGGCAGGTGTGTGCTGAGGAATGATGGAATCAGCCTCAGCCTTACTGCAAGTGACTTCTGCAGGAGGGACCTCACCACAGACATCAGCAGGTGCTGGTGCTGAGTGGTCACAGAAGGTTTTCCAGGGAAATAAAGAAAACAGCACTTCAGGACCCTTCCCCTGTGTCAAATCCATCCTGACCAAATCATGGGCCTCAGCAGAAACAATGTAAACACTTATTTTTTAACCTTTGGGACAAAAATAATTTATGCAGAGTTTCTAATCAGAGAATCACAGAATTGTTTTGGAAGGGGACCTTGAAGATCATCTTGTTCCAACCCCCTGCTGTGGGCAGGGACACCTTCAACTAGACGCAACTTTTAATAAACAGAAAATTAATTAGACACCTGCCCAAGAGCTGGTGTCTGTCTGCTGTTTCAAATGAGAAGCTCTAACTAGACCAGCCCTTAAACATTCACTAATCTTTAGACTGAAGTCTTCAGAAGCGGCAAAAAACAAACCCTGAAAAAATCATTGTCTAACTGAGGACAGCACAGGAGCCAGCTCAGCCAAGGAGAGGAGGAAGCAGAGATTTTGGAGTTTTTAAGCACAGAAAACACCTGAACTGTGCTGCCAGAGCCGCTGGTAACTGTACAGAAGGCTGTGCTGGATGTGCCTGTCCAAGCAGGAGCCCTGCAGCCTCAGCCTTCCCAAACACTGGAGCAGAAAGCCAGGCAGGGAATTAAGAGTCCAAAAGTGTGGCTTGGCAGGCAGAGCTGGCTGTAGGTGTGTCCAAGGCAGGAGCAAACACCCAAAGCACACATTAGGAAGATAAAGTGCGGGTGTTGCCCCTCTCGTTGGGCCCCAGAGGCACCCCTGATGGGGGAAAACCTCCTTTTAACAGTTCTGTTTCAGAATTGAGAGATGCATGGGACTTTATCGGTCTTCAGGTTGCTGTTTGTTGTTATCCCATCAGAAACCTGGCACACCGTCTGCCGCAGACCCGGCGTGCAAGAAAGTACAGCAAAAATGGTTACAAGATGTACAGTTTCAAGGTCTTTTACAGCTGTTTTATCCAATTAACTCTTAGAACATACTTTATTTCTGCCTTTCTACCAACAACCAATCCCCTGTCTGTCCATGTAACCTCTGCACTGCTGGTTCCTGAGGCCAATCACCCTGTGCCACCAACACTGCAGAAAATGGAGTAGATGAAGAAGAAGAAGCTCAAGACAAAACCCAAGATCCTCCATCTTGCCTCCTATCTACTTCCACACTAAATTCCCAAAACTCTAAATTTCTCACCCTGTGGCAAATGACACTGTTCTCTATTATCTATTTCACACTCTGGTAGACTCCAGTCTATCTCAAAGTCTTGGAAGCCCTCTCTGTGGGCAAAGGTCAAAGGCAGTGCTTCTCTAGGGGTCAGGACCCCTCAGGGCAGGCAGAGAAATATTCCCTGTGCTCTGGGTTCCAACAAGGAAGCATCACTTTGGTTCAAAACCCAAACAATTCTGTGAGAACAGACTAGATCCTGATCAGGACACGCTGCATCTCCTGAGTGCAGGCAGGGGAGGAAAGGACAGGGAACGGAGAGCTGGAGCAGCACTGATGGGAAAGAAAAGATACAGCCTCCAAAGCAGGATTGCTGAACTTATTCTTTAGAGAATTCAAATCCAAATGGAAATTTGCAAGGCAATAAAAAGGCATGTGAGTGAGGATGTGTACAAAGGAACAACACAAGCAAATTTCAGCGCAATGCTACCTACAACCAACAAAGAATATGGAAGTCAAAAAGGAATACAAATATTGTACAGATTTGCCTCCCATCCAACAAGTGAAAAAAGAGAGTTATAATTAGCAGCCAACCCAACTTCAATTGCTTGACAGGTTCTGAAAAAAAAAAAAAATCAATTAATAATCATCTACAGGATAATAAAGTGATGGAAATAGGCAACACAGATTTGTCAGGAGCAACCAATTAAATTTCCTTCCTTTACAGGTAGCTGGTATAACTGATAAGGCAGAAGCAGTACATGTAATACAGCCCCACTTCTATAAAGCTTTAAATACTGCTAGGCATGGAATCTCCATTGGCAAGCTAGGGAAATATTACCTGGATGAAAAAGACCCTTGAGCTAAATCCTTAATTAATTTAAAAGATATGTTCAAGGAGCAATTACCAATATTCTTATTTTGAACTGAAGGAGGCATTAGGATGGAAATTCACAGGAGTCCACTCAAGCAATATCTAAATTATCCTCCAGTGAAGAGAGCCAGGGAAAAAGTGCTGGGGAAAGAAGGCAGGAGGACATGCAAGCAGGGATCTCTGTGATCCAAAATGATCTTTACAAGCTGGAAACAAAGCCAATACAGACCTCTAGGATGAAATTTGGTAAAGGCAGATTCAAGTCATTTTGTGTGGGAGTAAGTCATGAAATGCACCAAGAACACCTAACAAGGAAAGGGTCAGATGTCAAAATTGAAGAAAAGAATAGATGAGGTGGAATTTGAACAGCAGTAAAACACCCCAACTCCAAGCTCATTCTTGAGGCACAAGCAGGACTGGGAAACATGGACAAGTATTCCTGAGAAGTGTGAGTATGAGCCAGGTTCTGAGATCCCAAAATAGAGGATGTCAAGTTTCAGGCTCTACAAGAGGGAAACAATAAAGACAATAGATTTTAGAACATGACAGATAAAGAGGAGCTGAAGGAACTTGATGTGTTTGATTTACAAAAGGAAACATTAAAGCGAGATTCATGAGAGACTTAGAATGCAAAAATCTGCAAAATGACAGTCATCCTAAGCAGGGCAGGAAAAAACAAATGACAGGCATTATAATTTGGTTCAAAGATTTACTTTAGATATTAGGAAAAGTTTTCTGACTAAAAGAGGTACTAAGTCTTCAGAGATTTCTAGAAAGGCTGCAGAAACCCTTTTGATTTGTTGTTGCTATGAACACATTAGACAAACAGCTATTTTAGTGCATGATTTCTTACAGACATCCTAGCCTTAATTTTCTATAGTTAATGGATTATTTTGCTACAGCCAGAGCAACAAAATTCTAAGCAAACTGAAGAAATTATTTCTAAATCCTTAAGGAAAAATTAATCTTTGCAATTTTAGTGAAAGTCACTAAAAGACATAGAGTAAAACAGATATTCAATTCTAAATGTGATTGAAACTCATTAGAGGTGGCAAGCACTAATACACTGCATATTTTCATTGATTTTGCTTTTTTTAGGGAAAACTTTTTTCCAATAATAATTTGTTACTACAGATCAGGTTACGTAATGGCAAGGACAGCTGAGCTTATGTTGTTCACTGGGATTCACCCCTTATATTCCAAGTCTGATTGTAACTGTAATGAAGAAAAATGTCAGAACTTAGTACTTCTGACAAAGCACTTCTAAAACTTCCTTCAGATGGAAAAAATGAGCCCTTTTGACATCCAAGACAAGAACTTAATGAACTGCAAATCATCACATATGGTGACAGCATCCTTGCTGTGGGAGGGACAGGGGAGGGACAGAAAGGACAGAAAGGGGGAGGACAGAGAGGGACAGAAACATGCATGAGAGAAAACCATTTATTTCCAGTCACTTCATGGAATTGCTGCAATTCAACCACTGAATCCAACCTTAGTGCCAGCTTCAGGAGCAGAAATTTTCCCCTTACCAGTGCAATTGATCATTTAAACCTGTTTTGATCAGCAGAGAAAGATACCCAGTGATTATTTTGCACAAATAAATGATTTACCACCCAATCCAAATCCTGTCCTTTCCTAAACACCAGTGAGTTGGGTCAGGCCTGGTTTCAGGAGGATTTTCAGCCCTGTGGGGAGGATGCTCAGAACATCTCCCACTGAACCCATCCCTGTCCCTACCACAGCCCCACTGGCTGATTTATTCCTGGTTGCCAAGAAATCACACTGCTCCTCTCCTTACAGTGTCTGGAGTTTCATTTGTTAGGCTTTAATATAGGTGTTTAATTAATACCTTTTGTTTATTAAGATAATTTAAATTTGTTTATTAAGATAATTTGTGCTTCTTGGAAATATGAATAAGCCACCAAATGGTTAATATGAACTTCAAGTAGTATGAAACGTGGAATATTAGCAAGAGGATAGAAATAACCTCAAGCTCTGTAGAACAGAGAATTGACTGCTTAGTTTAAACTGGCCCTTTCCCCCTCTCTATTCTGCAAGCTATCAACAGGAATTTCTAGGTTTTAGGAACACACAAGCAATGAAACTTGGATTTTTCAGGCAAAAATTGCTCCACTGTTGTTATTAGCTGATAAAATGATGGCAATTTTTTGGGCTGCTGTGGTATCCCACTGACAAAGCTGAATGCTTTCATACAAAACCAGAAACAAAACAAATTTTATTTTCTGGCCCACAGACCAGCAGGCATGTAAGAAATAAGTACCATAATGGACATAGGATGTCATAGTCCTACTTATTGATAATTATCTTTTACATATCTGAGTAAGCTCATGTTCCTGAAGGTGTATGGATACCCTGGAGGAATAACAGCAAGAATTAACACTCTAGTGCACATGCTAATTAGGATTTAATTAGGGAATTTAAAAAATGCAGAGTGCATGTTTTCAGCAAGTGCAAATTACCAACTTATTGCTTATAGGGTTGGGGGTTCTTATTGCAAATATTATAATTGTCACTTTACGTAAAATTCAAGAAATTTAAATTCTGCTTCAGTTTTCAGGAAGAAATAATTTTTCCTCTGGCACATTTTCATCCATTATAATTCTTGTAACATTCTATCCCAATTTATAATTTTTTCTACATTACTAATTCAGCGTGAAAGATATTAAATTGCTTTTCTTTATGCTATCACAATGTACACAGGATGTTCCCTACAAATTGCACTATAACATTTTCCTTCAGCCTTTGCTGTTCATCTGAATAACAGCTATAACCTGTGGGTCAATAAAACTATTCCCTCAAAAAAGGAAAAGGGTGCAGGCCTTTCGGGGTTTAATTTTTCCAGGAGAAAAAGCAAAATGAAAATGCCAAGCTCTGTTTTAACACAGCAGTGCTTTCACCTCCTGCTCCCACCTTTCTCTCCCAAGCAGATGTTCCACTTCATTCAGAGGCTTGTGGGACCCTGACATCAATAGTCTGGGAATTTTGACCCTGATCACACACTGACAGGAATTCTTCCAATCCTTTCCCTGCATTTGGCCATTCTCTGTGTCTGCTCACTGCAAAATCCACACAGGAGACAAATAAACATGCAATAAAAGCAGATTTTAAAGATCTCTCTAGCTGGGCTCTGAGAGAAACTTCTGGCTAGGGACTTCCTTATGAAAGGGAATTAACAAGATGATTAAAGTGTTAAGAAAACTCAATTTGCATCAGAATTTTAATTCTTTCAAAACAGACCCTTTAAACAAAAGGTAATCTTGTCAAATACCTTTCCCCCTTAATTATTAATGCTAATTGCTGTTCTTCATTGTTTTCTTTTCGAAATCAAAACTTTTCCAACGTGCTTCCTTTGCTGTTTCTGGATGTGTTTTTCAGCCTCAGTGCTCAGTGAAGCCAGGTATATGATTTGTGTCACGGGACACCACAGGAACACCCCCTGAGACTTCCCACTTTAATTCCAGGACATCTTCAGAACCTACTAATTAAGACTCCAGCACAATTAACATCCTTGCAAGTGTCTCCATCCTCTCCACATCACTCTCTGTGGATGTGGCTGAATGGGGAGAAAGCAAATAATGGCTGACTTTACAAGAATGTCTGGGATGGAACAC
Organism: Hypocryptadius cinnamomeus; assembly: GCA_013400635.1. NCBI lineage: Eukaryota > Metazoa > Chordata > Aves > Passeriformes > Zosteropidae > Hypocryptadius > Hypocryptadius cinnamomeus. Next base: position 12,134 of record VYZP01054751.1, read on the forward strand.
CAGTGAGGGCACCGATGGCACAGCCGGTCAGAACCACCAGGAAACCTTGGCAGGATTGCTCAGGACACAGAAAACTCCTGTGGACCACGAGTCCAGAGCTCCTTTGAGTCAGCAGTCACCACCAGCAGTGTCACTTTAGGGGTTACAATGGCCACATTTATTTGCTTTGTTTTCATAGGCTGCATTTTGATTAATTTGCTGAACCAAGATTTGAAAAAATGAAAATTAAATGAAAACCAAGGAAAAAACCCAACCAACCAACCACAGACCAAGCAAGTGGAAGATATTTTAATAAGACAGCCCTGACACTGCATTTAGTTTTCTGAGTGATTTTTTATGCTGATATTTAGGCAAGTCATTTGGGTTCTGCATCACTGAATTCATCAAGTTATTACTCGTGGGGTGGGGAGGGAGCACCTGAACACACAAACACTCAGCACAACTGGATCAGCCAGAAAGGAAACAACACCTAAAACTAACTGAGAGATGCTGATGACACGTCTTTGTGGTAAAAATAATTCATTTAACTTCAGATACAAACCCTTTTCTTAAAAACAAAAATCAAACCAAAACAAAACAAAAAAAACCCCACAAAAACAAAAACAAAACAAAAAACAAACAAACAAACAAACAAACAAAAACCCCAAAAACCCCAAAAAACCCCCAAAACAACTAAAAAAGCCCACAAAATAAAAACCCCAAAACACACCTAAATCCTCAATTCCTGACTTGTCATAAAAATGGTTGATCTACTCTACAGTGATCGGAATATACACTTCACTTCCTTCAGTGCTTGTACTGAAGCTTATTAGGAACAAACAAAACATTCCAGAAAGCAAATCAGAAAGGAAGATTTCTGACCTTTAGCAGTCACCAGGTCCAAGAATAAAATTCATTGTTTCTGAAGATCATGCCCCATGTAAAAGGTAAGTGAAGTATAGTCTTAAACACTGTGATTTTGTCTCAGTGAAGTTACATTTAAAAAAAAATAATAGAAGCCTCAGGAACTGTCTGGCAGGATGGATGTGCTGTGAGAGGATTGCCCAGCAGAAACTGGGACTTCAGACGTTGTTTAGTTTTCCCTTTGCTTTCATTCAGCATTCAGGTTCACCCTCACTCAGACGAGATTATAACATAATAATAGGTAAGAGCTAATAAATTTGTGCTCTCAGTACATCACTCAGCTGTCTCTGATATCAAAATATTTAAAGGATCTATCACAGCATGAAACATTTCAGATAAGTCTTTGTAACAATTGCAAATTAAATCATTTAAAAACAGTTTTATAACCCACTTCCTTCCAAACACTCTTCCTTGCCAACAGCTGGACTGAATTTCAAGACAGCATATAGGAATATGATAAAAACAGCACAAAAGGACAAAGTTTTTATTAAAACATTGTTTCAGAAAAGACTTTAAATGAGATTAAATTTAGCAGATGTTTGTAGCTAATTAGTAGGTCATGAAGTTTCATTAAATGTTTCAAACCACATGAAATTTAGCAGATGTTTTGTAGATAATTACTAGGTCACTTAAAGAAATATTTACTTTTTGACTACTCACCATGCATACAGTAAAACAGGTGGTTTTACAAGCACTTCAAAACAAGAGCAAGGATAGGCTTTATCTTGTAGAAACTGAGTTTATCCTGCTGAAATGCCAAATGCTGTCAATTGAAATATTGAAATATAAGATGCAGCTTTTTACAGAAATGCTGTAAAACATTTGAAGACATCAGACCAAGGACTTTCACAGCTGGTCACCCACCCTGCTGTATTTTCAGTGACATCCCCATTGAGCACAGCACTGGATGCATTCATGTTACAGTTTCTGCAACCAAACCAGCGAAGGGCAATGAGACCAGAAAACAAAAATTTCTGAAATAAAAATTTCAGAAAATGAAATTTTTTTGCATTTCTTCCTGGAGCAACTCATCTCTCTCTAGCAACTCCTCCAGGAAGCCTGCCAAGAGCAGGTTTGGGTTTAATTTGTAGGCTGGAGGAGAAAAATGGCATTCCTGGTCAGGACCAGAGGTTCTTTCTCTCCACCTCCAAGGAGGAAAATCAGAGATTCAGATGGAGCAGAAATTCAGGCAGAGCCCTGCTGTGGATGAGGATCCACCTTTTGGATTTAACTTCCAGTGACATCTATCCTGGTCTAAAATCATCATCAAAAGATCAGGGATTATTCTCACTAAAATAATTCCATTATTATTATTATTGTTGTTAAAAATAGCCATGATAGTAAAAAGTTCAAATCTAAATACAACATGTTTCTTTCAGATAAGAGACTGCAGTAAAAGCAGTTTTATTGGCAGACCTCTAACTACCACTGGGACAACCCTGCAATTACACACAGGTTGTTATCACAGCCCAACAAAAGCAGGGCTGTCCCAAGAGCCCAGCCTGGACAAAGAGAGGGAATCCAAGGAAAACCCTCCTGCTCTGCAGGGCTTGTGCCCAAAATCTGCATTCAGAGCCTGGTGCAAATGCAGGGCATCCACTGGGAGCACGGCTCAGGTTTAGCTGGGTGTGTGCTCTGTCACCATCTGTCAGAGCTGGNGATGATTCAGAGGGAGGGGTTTTACATTTTCCATTTCAGGGGTAGCTCCTGCCTTCCTTAGCAGACACCTGTCTTGTCAAACCAAGACAGAACAGACACTCACCAGTACAGAAAAAAATAACATAAACTATGGGATCACAATGAAGGGGTTTTGTGCAGAGTCTTGCCCTGGAGCATTCCTGTAGAATTTCAGCTGCTATGGGCAAGTCTGCAGCCTCGAGTATGGCAGAGGTACTGAAGGTGTTTTACATACAATGGAATTTTAGGTACTGGATTTTGGGATTTCTTACTGCAGTTACAGCGACACATTTTGTGTTTTGGGGTGAAGCTGTTAAAATAAGATACATTTGGCTCAACAAGGCTGGTTGTACCATCCAAGTATCTCCCCATGGCATCCCTAAATCACATTAAAAGCTGGAATCTGCTTAAACAGCACCAAGGAGCAGGAATAACTACTAGGGGACACCACAAGCTCTGGCAATTTGTGTGGACATTCGTCTTTATCCCACAGCATATTTAACACAGATTAACCCTTAACCTAATCACTTCAGCCTACTCTGTTATCTCAAATTCTGCAAATAGTTGCAATGACTGATTTCACAGCATTTCAAAAAGGGTTTAGTGGCATTTCAGGTTTTATAAATCTTAAATTATAATTTGGTTCTGCAAAACAAACTTTTTTTTTTTAAATGCAGTAGGGAATTTTTGACAAATGACATTTTTTTTGCACAAACAATGTAAAAATGAGGAATTGAAATGCAGAAGATACAAAGTTCCTGATGCAGATTCCACTAATAAATAGAAGCAATGTTTTACTAACTTCAGGTGGAGGGGGTGCCCATTCCCAGACCACAGGAATAGAACTGGAGCACTGGAAATATGTGACAGGAACTTCTGTGCTGGCAGGAAGAGAAAACACTACAGTGAAATTAAGTTTAACTTCTACAAAGGAAGTAGCAAGAGCTAAGACCAGAATTTAAGTTTTTTTCTTTCTTTATAGTACAGGAGACTACAGATAATGCTACATACAAGAATCAATCCATTGTTAGCAATAACACTTCTCTGCCTCTTACCATTACTTTTCCCATCCCATTTTCTTGAAATAAGCTGAGTAAACATCAGGTTGCACTCCTGACACTTTTTTAAGCAAGAATTTTCACTTTAACCAGACAGCCAACATTCAGATGCTTTTCTTAAAAAAGTATGTAAATTATAACTAAAAAAAAAATTAATTCTAGCTCCTCCTAGGCAATAGACCCATTCTATTTAAAGCTATTAAAAATCAAAATGTAGGACAGAGTGTTTAAATAGAGAGTTTGTAAAGCCAGAAAGAGGCAGCATTCATTCTGTTTGTCATTCCTAATTGACTGTTACCAACCTAACAGGGCAGATAATGATGAGAGAATGCTGAAGGAAACTCTGAGAACTGAGACCATGCTTGGAGCACCCCAAGGTGCTCTGTGGTGCAAGAAGGCAAAAGGAGTTTTCACACTGACCCAGGTGCAGCTGGGCTTCTGTGAAGAGGATGAAAGTTTGTTTACATTTTACTGTAGAGATTCCCAGAGCCTTTTGGGGAGGCATTGTTCTAGGGCAGTCTGCTGCAGACAAAATTCTGCTGAATTCTCTTCCACCAGCCCAGGGATTATTAGAACAGCACAGGGAACCCTCTCTGAGCCTTCAGTGGTGACCTGAGTGGCCCCAGGCAGAGGGAGGAGGACAGGTGACCCAGTGTCCTGACCAAGAAATGGGTGATGGAAGATCAGAGAGGCTGCTCACACACAGAAACCAGTGAAGGGCTCCTGCCCCAGTTCACCCATTCCAGCTGGAGTACATTTCCAGTGAAATGAGAATATTTTCTACTTTAGTCATGTGCCTCATGCTTAAATAGCCAAGATTTGAGTCCCAGTGAAGACAAGGCAAACTCTTTATTCACAGTGCATCCTGATGAGAGCTCACATCCATTTCCAATTATTTATGCATGAGGCCTTTAAATCAATCCTTTTCCTCATCACAGCCTTCTCCATCTCCTTTTCCATCCTTCCTGACTCTGCAATTAATTCATAATGCTGAACATGGGACATATCAACATCTGGGCTTTCCAAAACATTAATGCCATGTGAATGGATCAGCTCCCCACTTAGGATGCTCCAGTGTGGGATGTGGCTTTGGCCAAAGGTGAGGGAGCAGCATGTGGTGCCTCCCCTGGTGCCTCTGGGTGCATTGTTATAACCCAGGCCATGGATGCTGATGGACAGCTCACAACAGCTCCACACACAGTGTTTCTTTTGCCCACAGACTCCAGAGGAAGAGGCTGTCAGAGCTTCTGGGAGCTCACAGGAGAACAAAACAGAGCTCTGTCACTAAACATGCAGCAGCAGAGAGCTTAGCAGATATTCTGATTCTCATTTGGCTGAAATCCTTATGCATTTTCTTATGAGGTGTCTGTGGTGTGACAGACAACAGAATGTGCCTTACAGCTCCTACATGGTCTGATTTGTGTGCATTGATCACACAAACCCCATTGGCACAGTGCAACCCTCCTGTTATTGATTAAACACACAAATACACGTTGTGACAATCAACCTGCACCACATTCCACACATTGGTACTCCAGGTAACTTCCTGGATTTAACTTCCTTCCAGTGACACAGTGACATCTATCCTGGCCTAACATCTTCATCATAAGATCAAGGATTAAATAACAATAATAACAATGATAACAATAATATCAATTATTATTATTAATATTATTATTGTTAAAACCAGCCATGTTAGTAAAAAGTCCAAATCTAAATTCAACATGTTACTTTCAGATAACTTAACTTTAAACCCACTATTCCACACCTGTAAATTTTCAAATAAAAAGGTTCTAATAATAATAATAATTCTACTATTATTATTATTATTGTTAAAAACAGCCATGATAGTAAAAAGTCCAAATCTAAATTCAATGTGTTTCTTTCAGATAACTTAACTTTACACCCACTTTTCCACACCTGTAATTTTCAAATAAAAGTGTGAAAAAACAGTGTTCCTTCCTGTGACTATTTCTTTAAACCAGTTAACTCAGAAGAAAGGTCATTCCATTTGAGTGCATTTCAGGTTGTTGTGTGTCTGAGCAGCAGACTGCACCACACAAACACCGAACAGTGAATAAAAAAATGAACAGTACAGGGTACAAGCTTTCAGGATCTGCAAATTAAATATTTATTTGCAATCTTTAGAATCGTAGAATATCCTGAGCTGGAAGGGACCCACAAGGAACATCCAGTCCCTGCCCAGATCCCCCAGCAATCCCCCCNATTAGCCTTCTGAGAACATGGAGTCAGATTCATCATTCCTTCCTTCATCTGGGAACCCGCAAATACAATGCCTACATCACTGAAATCCTATTTTGTGTGCAGTTGGCCCATGCTTTTTGAGCTCTCCTGCTCCTGACCACTCATTACAAACATCCTTTCCTCCATCTCTGTTTGCAGCTGCTGGAGCCTTCCCACCCACAGAGCTCTGGGGGTGTCACAGGCTGCCCTCAGCGCTCCCACACCCTGCAGAGCTGAGCTGGGAGGGCACAGCCGTGGCTGCAGCCAGCCCTGACCCTGTGCCAGGGCTGGGGCTGCCACACCGGGCTTGGAATGGGACAGCACATTTCCTGGGAATAACATGCAGCTCAGGAGTTCTGCAGGAGATAAGTAATATATTGCTGAAGGTCTTTAACTCCTGCCTCTCTCTCTGTTTCAAAAACACTTGTGAAACATTCCTTCACATTTTTGAGTTTATTTATATTAAGCCTGGCTGTGGGAGATCCATTTCCTGGGGTCCATTGCACATAGAATAATATACAAACACACAAAATTCTCCCTTCTATGGTAGTATTAAGTTTGTGCAAAAATTTGGGTTTTTTTCCCTTACTGCCTCCTGTTTCACCCTTTTTGAAGGCATTTAGCCAGTGACCAAGCTGAATGAGCTTGTGCTGGTATGTTAACATGGGTTTGTGTAAGGGCAAGCAGATTTCTTACACTTCAGACAGGTTTGCAACTCCAGGAACTTACTTATTCTTTCCAAAGGAATGGTGGTAAAGATTCTATAAAAGAGAAAGAAAGTGAGGGGAAGCTGACAAGCTACTAGGTCAAGAGAGAGGTGAAGGATCTGAAAGACTCATAAAAAAATAAAAATATAAATTCTTAGCAAGCTCATAATAGCATTTCTTCCAGTACACCAGGGAGCAGCAAATGACCCTGCAAGGGGATGTAAAGGGGGAGATGGGGAGGGGGGAATTTCTGTTGCAGGAATAAAAAACCAGAAATCCAGTCCTGCAAGGACATCTCAGAAACCCACAGTGCTGCTGGGCAAGAGCAAACCAGAATATTGAGATGATGATGCCTTTAGGGACACTGGAGATGTTGAAGAATGGATCAGGATATATAGAATTCTGCTAATCAGAATTACAGAAATCAAAATAAAATACAGCTTCTTACTGTATTCCAAATTGAAATCTACAGACTGGGTGATTCTTAATCTAAAATGTTATGTTCCAGGAGCTGGAACTGATCATTCAGCATCCTTTCATCTTGGCTGCTGCCCTTTCTTGGAAAAGTTGACAACCACAGAAGTCTGAACAGGGACTGTGGCCACATTTTCATTTGGCATTATGGTGCTCTGCCAGGTAAGAAGAGCAGATAAACCTGTGAGCACATATCTCCCTGTGCAGTGTGGTTCAGCACAGGATCAGCAGGAGCTGGTACTGCAACTGCAATTCAAAGCTGGGCTCAGACCTTCAAAGCTTCTGAAAGGCTATAATTGCCTAAAAGAAATGGCATTATTTCCTCCAGACCAACTTCTTGACCACTGTTCCATGACCAGCTGTGTTTTCTTGGCAAGTGGCAGAACATTCTAAGAATAGAAGGAATACAGACCACCTAAAATGACTTTGTGCTGTCTGAAGTTGACCCAGGTGTGTATGGGGGGACAGAAATATTGTTGGCTCTCAGGAAAAAAAACCCCTCAGGTTTTGTAAGAACAAAGTAATGGTAGATCATGGCTTTCATTTGCATCACACTCTTCCTGTAGTTGCTCTTTTCTGCTGCAGCAAGGCTCTGTCTTCTGCCAGTGAATTGTTTTAATTGTCAGGCCAACAAAGAACTTCAGCAAAGCTTCCCAGTCAGAGCTCTCCAAAGTCAATGGTAGCAATCAAACTTGTCTCTGGAATTTTTTTTAATTAAAATTTATTTGCTGGAATTAATTCTTACTCAGTAATTCCAGCTGAAAGGGCCATCCATAAACGTGTTCATCTATTCCTCCCAGGTCCTTTAGCAGTTTTCAGAATTCTCTTAGATTATACAGAGATTTAAAAGGGGTAAGTCATAAAATAAGAAGTAGTTTCTGCTTTTAGTTGCATTCATATTTAACAGAGCTGTGCTTGTCTTATTTGGCTCCACTTAGGAGCTAAAATGCGAATTTCACCATGAATCCAGGGAAGATGAAGGCCTCCTCAATTTGTAAACTAGGAATTAACACAGTTTGCTTTAACACTGTAAAATGTTGCAAACAAACAGATCATGAGAAGTACCAGCTCCTCTCATTTGAAGTGACACATTCACACCTTTGCTGATAGCATCGTTTGGCTGCAGAGAGCTTCTGCAAGGTTGGGCTAACAATGCAGCAGAGTTTATGTTTGCACGCTGACAGTGTATCCTGGAAACAGAACCACAGCTTCTGGGCTAATTCCAGGATATAACAGCACCTTGTATATTCCAGCTTCTTGTTCACATTTTTTTTCCTCTAGGGGTTGTTTGGTTGTTTGGGGTTTTTTGCTTGGTTGTTTTGGTGGGTGTTTTTATGTCTGTGTTCTTTCTGATACCAAAACAATGGCCATTGGAAGAGTTTCTGGGGATTCCATTGAGTTATTTTTGGCATAAACCATGCAGAAGTGGTTTGGCCAAAGCTCTGCCTGCAGGCAGGCAGGGAAGAAATGTGACACAAATTCTACTGGTTTCCTCAGGAAACAGGATAAGGCTCATTCTGCATCACCCTGAATTTCAGTCCAAGCCATTTCACATTCAGGGGGTATCTTTCTGTTAGACATTTGAGCATTCCCCATGCTTAGAACTTCTGAGAATGACCACTCTAATCATAAATGTGTGCATACTCGAGAAAAGGGAGAGAGCAGTTTTTATATACTGGGGTTTTCATTAAGCTTTACCATCAAGTTATTAATATCCTCAAAAGCAAAATTAACGATGAGGTTTTTTTTCAAATTTGTCAAGAAACACTTTAGCACAACCACTCCAGACAGAGATCTGTAGTTTCAAATAAAAATATCATTCCCTATTACCCCAACACAACCTCCTATTATTAATTTGAGGTTACCTCTAAGCCACAGCAACTTGGCCTCTTCACACACAGTCCTGTTATTTCCAGCAAGGCTGCAGATCTTTGGTTAAAACCCCCATAACCCAAAAAGAAGCACTTTTTTTTCAGTGAATTTTACAGAAAAAAGGCTTAAATTTTCAGCATCTTACCAACTTCCTAATGGCAAAGTTGTATAAACCCATATTTAAAGAGCAAAACCACTGTGTCCCCATCCTGAGTCATACAAATTACTGCTTTCAAAGGACCTACTTGCTGAAAAGGAATATGCAGAAATGTCCCTGCATCTTTCAGTTAATTTAATTTGTTTTTCTTTTTTTTTTTTCTTTTTTTTGACCTTCAAGTGTCATCACAGGAACAAGCACAGAACACTAATTAGGACCCTCCAACCACTCCTAATAAGTCTTAATAAGCAGTCTGCTGTACTGTATGAATCAGCACCACTGTATGAGGCACTCCTGCAGATTTCAGGCAATATTCCACCACAGTCTGTGCATTCCTCTGCCAACAAAAAACTCACCAGCACCTCTGCCAAAACTCAACACATAGTTACTTTGCTTCTAGTTACTTAAAATGAGATTAATGAGTACTCACTTTAGCTTATTTTTTACTTATTAAGAGTTTATTCAATTTTAATGTAGCCTAAATCAACAATTATGGGACCTTTGTTGTTGTTTGCTTTTAATGCTTTAGGCACTTTCAGGATTTACTGTTCACATCTGAAAAAATTGCAAAGGTGCTCCAGGTAATTCTTCCTCTGGAAATGTACATTTACAATTAAAATTAATTGCAATTATTAAACACCAACACTTTGCCTCAATTATCTGAGCACTCACATTAGAAAAGAAAAACCTTAAAATATTTATTTGCAAGAATTAGAGAACATTACTTTGGGCCTTAGTGAAGTCTAAAATGCCCATTAAATGTCTGAGTGAGCTTTGGAATACCCGAATTCCCATTAAAGCTAAAATATTGACCACAGCACACACATTCCTTTCTCCGAACTCACTACAAGTTTAAATCAATTCCTCAGTTGTCTGATACTTTGAAGCAAGTGGCTTTTTGAAAATATGAGGGTATAAAGGAGTGATGAGCATCAATCCCTTGAATAAAAGTATTTTCCTCTTTTGCCCTTTATTAGAAACACAAGAATCATTTAGGTTGGAAAGAATCTTCCAGATCACTGAGTCCCACCATTATCTTGATTCATAACACTTTTTTAAAGAGGGAAAAGCCAAAAAATATACCAAAGTACCCTCATCATGTGAGGTTCTGTGTAGCACACATAATTTTAACACCTCACTGCTTTGAAAAAGAGCTTTTTTAAAAAATCATCAGAGTCCAATTCTGAAATTCTGTTACATTTCTCATGATTTGCAGAAGTATTCTGCATGATATCCAACTTTGACACCTTTGTGCATGCTGTTCATTAGCAAACACATAATTTGGTTCTAACTGCTTATTCTGAAATATTCTGGTTAAAAGTTCTTGAAATATTTCCAGGAGCTTTTGCAAAGTGGCCATCCCTGATCTGCAGCCTGGTCTGACCCCAGGGACTCTGCTGGAGCTGCCTGGGACACCTGAGTGTCTGACAGTAGGGCTTTGGATTTGTGTGTGCCATGGCACTTGCCAAATTCCTGCTTTTCAGGGCACAAACAGATCCCAGGATCACCTGGGACATAAATAATGGGCCCAAACTTGTATCACAGGTTTAGATGTTTGCTGTTTATCCTCTGCAGAACCAGACAAGGCATGGAAATTTCCCTGCCCTCCTACCTCCAAACTTGACTCCAGTCTGCCTGATGCTAGCACCTCTTTTTGTTTGACTTTTATTAACAACCCAACAGTAACACTGTAATCTCACTTATAGAAAAGTGCACTGCTCCAATGAAGTAGACATAAGTAAATAACTTTCCAACCAATTTCTTAATTTTGTCTGTGCCCATTTCTGCTGTCTCAAATGGAGTACAGAATAAAACTAATCTACAGAGTCTTCAAGAAGCAAATTAAAGCAAGAAATATCTCTATTTTTTTAGCCGAGTAATACTTTGTTTAATTGTAATCACCTTGAATTAACAGACTTTTCCCAGCAAAACATTCATTTCTATTGACCAAACAAAATCAACCAACTTAAATCAGCAGGTTTAATAATTTCACATCTCCTGATGAAAGCAACTTATTTCTCTACTTCAGAAATGCCAAATAAGCAACCTTTTTTTTTTACTGAAATAACTAGATCCATACAAACACTGCTGTTCAACAAACAGTACCACCACCAATACTGTGGAGTTCTTAAATATTCAGGTTGGGTCGTTAAAACAGGTTGGTGTAGAATTAATTGACAAAAATTGCTACAACTCACCTCAAAATTATTTGGTCACGATGAGGTAAAAGGCTAAATTGTATGTAAAATCATGTTCTTAAATCAGCATGAATCAGCCTGGCAGTTAGGCTGTTAACAGTTTAATCCTCTTGGATGACAGAGTTAAGAAACATTATATATTATTAATATGGCTGGCTAATTTCTAATTAGGAACACATTAGCAGTTCTAACAACAAGAGATTTTGATGGATTTGCAGTCAACCTGGCCAAAAAGAAAAAAATTAATAAATTACTAGGTGACCTCTTGCATGGGATTCTTCCATCTGTCCATTATCATTTAATGCCAGTCAAACCTGGATTGAAAATAGAATAAAATGTGGGTGTGTTCTGACCTAATTTCATCAGTGCACAATGACCTCTTACCTTCTTCTGTGGACTTCCCTTGGGAGATCATGCTAATTTGTCTTAAATCAAACTGTTTCTTCTTAATTAAGAATTAAAACAAGTTATTTCCTGGCTCGCTCGTTCTCCTAAGTTTGAAGGTGTACCCTGAGAGAAATGCAAGCATTAAATCACATCTACATGGCCTATTTGCAAAAAGGAAGAATAATTATTGACATTAGTGGGGTCTGAGCTGAGCTCTGAAGTCAAGACAGCTCCAGTGCCTCTGCAAGGGAGCTCCCAGAAAACCAAAATATTGCACATTGAGGGGTGTGTCTGCACAGGCAGACAGATGGACAGGAAAAATGGAGAAACTGCTCAAGGCTCACTGAGATGTCCATCACTCCTCCGCAGTGAGGGAATATCAAGTTAAACACTATTTAGCTGTTTTTCCCTTTTGTTACTTAGGACTTATAAAAGTCTGGGAGAGTTTTGAATAAACTTTATTGGAGTCATTCCTTGTGGATGCTGAGGACTGGTCAGAGAAGAAACTCAGATAAACTTTCCCAGACATTCCTCTGGGAAGTTTTGAGAAAACTCAGAGGAAGAATTAGAACAATCCTGCAGCTGGTGTTTTTCACTTGTTGTTACCTGTAAGATGTTTACAAGAAGGGTGTTATTCCTAATTAGCCAATGGTGTGAGGGGTGCTCATTAAGCACCACCTTTATTGTAGCTGTCTAGAAAAAGAATGTCTGGTTTCTAATAAAGGTTGCATTTTGTCTTCTGAGCCTTTGGAGTCTCTATGTCACCATTATTCTATGTCACTCACTATGTCACTGTTATTCTATGTCACTCACTATGTCACTTTATTCACCCATCCTCAATACAGTGGCCACAGTTCCTCTCACCAGCTGAACTCAACCTCAGCCCAGGTGTGGCTCCTGCTCTGGAGAAGGTTTAGCAGCAGCACTGCAGCATTTGAAAATGTCAATATTGTAAGGTTCAGCTTGCCCTGCACTGCAGGGACAGCAGAGCATTAAGGAAAAGGAAATGTAGAAACTTCAAACACACCCAAATGCCTTCTGTGGGATACCTGGAAGGACTCTGGAATCAACAGGAATAAAAGGATGCTTTGCCATGTCCACGTTCTGCTGGAGCAGACAGTCCCAAGTGTTGAGGGCACATTTCTAAGGAGTACTGGAGAACTTTTAAACACTGCCCATCAATGAACTGCTGCTTCCTTGTAAATCTGTAAATTCCAGACGCTCTGGCTCCTGAGAACACTGAGGAGCAGTCCCCACCATTTTACTGGGGGCTGACATGAAATTCTGTTCTGGAGAAGAATGAAGCAGGACAGGAAGAAGTTCCAGAATTCCCTAGAACAGGATGCAACAGAGTGAGCAGCATCTTGTGTCCCAAAATTCATAAAGTGCATGTCAAACACACGGACAGGACACAGTGGGAAGAGTAAAGCCAGCCTGGCCAAGAACAGCTGCCTACAAACAATGAGCTGGTGCTTTTTGCCTCAAACCTGTGGCTATTGACTGGAATAAAATGGACTGAGTGGCAGCACAGCTTTCAGCTGGGTCAGAGAGGTTTGGAGACAATAACTGGATGCCAAGTCACAGAAGAAAGCAGGTTATAACCAAAGGAGAAAATTTCTCATGATATTCCACTTCTGAAATAAAGCAAAAAGCTCATGCATTGTCCTGTGCTTGCAAACTATAAACTCTGTGAACCTGTAATCCACTCAAAGTAGCAAAGGAAGGGTCTCTTATTGCTGTGGTGTTTTTTGGAGATTTATTCCACCCACCCACTCTGGTATATACAAATCCCCTTTTCTTTCCCCTCTCTTTCAAAATAGAAAAATCAGGTGAGGTTTTTTCCTTGTTTTCTTGTTGTTGTTTTTTTTTAAAGAGTGATGAAATATGAGTCATATAATAAAAATATTAATAAAATAAATAAAATTAAAAATATTCTAAAATTTCATACCCCAAGCCAAAAAAACCAAACCCAGAAAACAAAACCAAACTAAAATGTCCCCAAGTATTACCATAACACTAATATTAATTTATCATATAATCTGACATTCTTCTAGGTTTCATTAAGAGCAAGAACAAATTAGGGTGTTATCCACTACCTTATAATGAAGCTTTCAAGTCAAGCATACATTATAAATGCTGAAGATGGCTGCAACAAGTTAGCCAGTGAGTTATTCCTAAAATTCTCTGCCACTAAAATGAAATTGACCCTGTAGCCAGCCCTGTTTCTAGAACATATTGTAACAGATTGTGTTTTATTACTGATTCTTTTAAAGATCTCAGACTGCCAATGGAAAGCCCAAAAGCAGCCATTTACGATTTGGTTTAAAAACCCTGCAGAAGTATGGATTATACACAAATTTATAACTCATATACATTTAGATCTGTCTTGGAAAAGATGAGAAAATACTAAATGTTTGTAAGAAAGAGGCACAATTGAAAATGAAGAGCCAAAACAGGATTGTTAATCAAATTTCTCAGTGTTTCAGTGTCTGGCTCTCTTGAAACATTTCCACAACATTTCACAACTTGGCTTAAGTTACTACTGCAGTTCAGTTTTTACTGCAGGACTGCCTGGATTTCAGTGTTTGGTGTCCACTGGCATTTGGAAATTTGGTCAGTGGCTTGTACCAGCACAATAAAATTGCAATTAAATCCTTGTGTGGCCATCTAGCAGTTCAACTATCTTTTCTGTGAAATGGATACCCTATGCAGTTTAATAAATTATTATTGATACCTAATCCATAGACATCAACAGCCATGGATAGAGGTTTATTTACTGTCCTAGGCCAGAAAGACTCTCCTTCACTTTCTCATGAAATAAAGGTTTCTTCTGCTGCACCTTCAATCAAAACTTGATTTTAAGTTTCATATTGAATTCATTTGATAAGTTTATTTTTAATTCCAAGCACTGCCTGCCATAGATTCTTAATTATTGCTCAGTGCAGTCATAACATAATTTATCTTTTTCAAACTTAGGAGCAATGGCTGCTTTCTGCCTGATTCTGAAACCACATTTTTCTCCAGTGACTTGGGCACTTGCTTTCTCTTCCCAGACCTCCCTTTAAGCTCTTGCATGGGCAGCATCCCCATATTTTTGTTTTTCTAGTTCAGAGGAGAAGCTGATGCACTTTGGTCTCAAGGAATGGTCCTGTACTGAGGAAATAGTAATAAATTCTGCTTTCCTTCCTTTAATATCTTTGAGTGCAATATCTCACTACTTTAGAAGATATTTTACCTTTAGTTAAGGTATACGAACAAACATGGTGTGAGATCATGTGTGACAACTTCCTTTTCCACTATCTTTGCTGAGTTATTGTAGGAAAATGCAACATGCTCTTAAATACTGCAGAAAAATAAATTACTAAAAGCCACTCACTTTCAGGTTGTTTTCCTAAACAACTAAAGGCCAGCTAACTTTTTCTCTTAAACCACTGTGGAGGACCCCACGTAAAAACAGTAATGGAAGAAAAAAATAGCTTAAAGTTGGCAAGCTGAGTAGCATGAAGTTTTTTTCCTCTAGAGAAATCAATTGCTAGAAAGGCAAGAAAGCTGAAAGGAGAGCAGGCTGATGAGAGAAAGGAAAATTAGGATTTCCTTGTTAGGCAGTAAGGTTCTTATTGACAGCTCTTTTCTAACGATGCTAAAGACAGGTTAGATCATTTATATTTTGAAAACAGGTTTTCCCTTTTCACCTCAGATTACCTAAATTCAAATAATTCACTCTGATTTACAGATCTATATTGTACTTCAAGTTTAAGTATGAAGGAGGAACCATCTAGAAATCCACTACTGCCACTTAAAAGCTGGCTCAGAGGCTCTCCCTCTGCAACTGAAGCAACAATATCCAACCCCACATTCCAGAGGAATTCTGGATATAACCAGTATGGAAACCAGTGGCCCTACAGAATCCTCAGTATCCTGCATGTCACTATAAAAGCTAAATGCTTAGTTAAGGTACATTAATATGTGAGTAGTTAAGGTACATTAATATGTGGGTATGGAAAGCTTTTCAAAACCAAGACACAGAAAATTAGTAATCCATCAAAATTTGAATTTTAACAGAGCTGCAGCATTAAAGATAAAAACAATGTTGTTGCTGATCATCAAGCAATAACAACAGCATGTAAATATTTGCTTGATTTCACCTTAAAAGAACAACAGAATACAGAAAAGAAATAGCAGATAATGATGCAACTCCCACTTAAAAATTTGAGCCTTTGCCTCACATTTATGAGGAATATTTCTCTGCTTCTCAAATGATAATTACAGCTTTAAGTAAAATGTCTACATTCTATTCTTGCATTGTGGCATTCCAGTACCTGAAGTAACAAGAAAGGTGGAGAGAGACAATTTACAGAGGTCTGGAGTGACATGACAAGGGAGAATGGTTTCAAACTGCCAGAGGGCAGGGCTGGGTGGGATATTGGCAATCAGGAATTGTTCCCTGGAGGGTGGGCAGGCCCTGGCACAGGGTGCCCAGAGCAGCTGGGGCTGCCCCTGGATCCCTGGCAGTGCCCAAGGCCAGGCTGGACACTGGGGCTGGGAGCAGCCTGGGACAGTGGAAGGTGTCCCTGCAGGGCAGGGTCAGAAAAAGGTTTTGAGGGTCCCTTCCAACCCAGCCCATTCTGTGATTCTATGAACATTAAGCAGCTTTCTGCTCTCTGATGGATGTTAGCTACAAAATACATTTATGCTCCCAAAGTCACAGGCAGCTGAAGGAGGAACGAAACTGCAGAAAACTCTCCTACATTCAATTTCCTCAAATTCCAGTTTGTTTGCAAGAGAGGGTTTTGGTTAGTCAGGCTCCAGTGTTAATTTAATTTCACTTACTGTACGTTGTAGGATTTACCAGGTACAGGGAGAAATCAAGTTTAAGCCTTCCTCATGCTGAGGGAACATAAAAGTAGAGAAAGACACAGAAAATTATCTTAACCTTCACTTCTCTGCATGGGCTTCTTTCTGGTTCTCTCTCCTTTGCATTTTTATGCCCACACATGTACAGGTCTAAACGAAATGCACGCAGACATGCAGAGCTTTTATATGTAGATAAAAAATCATATGTAATATGGCAGCTCCACATGCATGAGATGGAAAGATTGCTGCTACACCACTGGTAACCATGGCTAGGACAAATCTAAAAAGCCAGAAACAATGCAGGAAAAGTGCCACAGTTTATAGAAAGGACATTTAGAGCTGTGGCTGAGCACCAAGATCAAACAGAAGAGCAGCTCTTCACTTCCCAGGCTTTGTTTTGCAGTGGAGCTTTCATCTTCAGTGTGTCAGTCATGGTTCACACCAGGGTTGTGACACAATCACTGCCTGGAATAGGAAATGTTTTAGAGAGCCTCTCTGGCCCACTTAGAGCCTCTGTGGGGCCCTAAACCAGCAGTGCTTTGGGGACCTGACTCAGTGCAAAGAACCTGGGAGGGTGTGATGGACCCACCACAGCCCCCAGGGGTGGTGTGGGTAGGGGGACAAGCTGAGGGAAGCCTTGCATGGAGCCACCCACGGTGCCTGGGTGGGACAGTGTGGTACTCACATTCTCTCTGCCAGGATTTTTCCTGGGAAAGGCAGTGACAAGCTCAAAGAAGAGAAAACAATTCTTATCGCTACTTGCTGCTCCTGTTGTTTTATACATGTGGAATGTGTTATGGGGATTGTTTACCTGAAGGGCTTTGTTAATTGGACACCAGTGAAGGTTGTTTTGATTGCTTGGCCAATTAGGTAAAAGCTGTGTCCTGGCTGTCTCAGACAGTCACAGGTTTTTCTTGAGTATCTTTTCAGTATAGTATAGTGTTCTTTAGTATCTTTGTAATATAGTATCTCTTTAGTATGTAATTTAGTATACTATTAGTGTAATATAGCATGGCTTAATAAAGCAATTGTTCAGCCTTCTGAAATCATGGAGTCAGAGCACATTATTCCCTGGCTGGGGGATTGCCTGTTTCTTCTATGGGACAGTGCTGGAGAGCTGCTGTGGAACAGCTGGCCAAAGCTGAGGGAACCCTGTTCACCCTGCCTGCAGCACCCCAGCAGGAAGCTGCTCCTGAGCTGAGCTTTTAGCTGAAAAGACAGGCATAACAGTCAAAAAAAAAGCCAAAAAATCAAGCAGTGCCAGGCTCAGCTCCTGCTGTTCTCCTTCTCCAGCTGCACAGTGTCTCTTGCTGGGAGGTGGGGCTGCACACGGAGTCCAGCAGCCACCACTCCTCGCACAGGGACTTCAAGGGGACCCCTGGGCTTCCCCACAAGCCCCCACAGATCTAATCATCCTGACAGGCTGGAAGAAGAGAGGAGAAATTATTTCCAAACAAGGTTATTTGCTTTTCTCTCTTAGGTTTGTCTTTTTCTCCTACCGCAGTTTGCAAATTTGCAAAAATATCAGGAAGGATCACTTGGGGCAGGGACCAGAAACTTGTTTCTTTTCATTCACAGGGCCCTTCTCAGCCCTTCATCTCTGAGAAAACAAAGATCTTATAGAAGTTGAGTGCTGGAGTAGCTATAAAACTTGGGGAAAATATTTTCTGTGATTGAAGATTGTGTTTATTCCTTTAATGATACACTTAGTCACAAGGGCTTTTCAAACATGTATGAAACCTAAAACAATAATAAGTATCTAAAAAGATGCCCTAGTTATAAAGGCTGAGCACACACAGCTCTCAAGCTAAATATCCAATCACTTGTTTGGTGTATAAGGAGTTTCAAATAGAATTTTTGCTGGTTTTTGTTCTCATTAACACTGAGTGATAGCAGCTCTGTGGCATAAGAGGGAAAAATACAAAGACAGTTCTAGAGATGAGTAGAAAAACTGTGATAGTGGGTCTGGTAGTACACATACAAATATGAAATATGCTCATCCAAATGCCACCAATTTTGTGATAATGCTCTTGAACAGAATAACAAATCCTGTTTCTCATTAGTGGTTTGATAATTCTTTTTCTTTAGAGTTTTCCACTTTCTCCTGTGCTTCATTATTCTGCTCTAACTCCAATGGCTTAACAGATTCTAGATCAAAAGTGCCTTTCATTAACTGAATGGAAAAGGCACCAGCATTTCACTGTCACCTTGTACCTAAATAAATCCAGAAAATCTTGAGGATTCTGAAGCAGAACAGGCTGACTCTTCAAGAGATGAAGCAGACCAATGTAGGGGTCCAGGTAAAACAAGACAAATCCAACCAGCTCCTCTGGAATTTTGTTTGCAGACACATTCAGCAGAGATTTTGCCTTCCCACTGTGGAAACTGCCGAAGAAGAAGCAGCAGAAGCCTTGACATATCCATGTTTATCACACTTCTCCTGCTTGGATCTGTGGAGACTTCCAGTTTTTTCCTTATTTCTACAGGTCCCCAGACTTGCCTTCATTGACACAGTTCAATTGACACAAGACTTATTTTTTTGGAAGCTTGGAAATATGATTTTCATGACCTTTCCAAGCTGCTTCCTCCTTTTGTCTGCATAAAGCCACGAATAGTCCTCTGCAGAAGGACTATTTGTGGCTTTATCCAAGGGAAAGGAGAATCACATCAGCAGGGAACATCAGTCCTCCCTGCTTCCATCTCGCTGTTCTCTTGCTCAGATCTGGGATCAGTCTAATAGCAGCAGTTTCACACTTGAATTTTTTCTGATCATGATGAAACTGTCATTAATGGTACAGAACTTCTGCTGTCCTGCTCAGCTGGCCTCTGTAATTCTCTAGAGGAAGGAAATATAATTTATAATAATGTAACACTTGTTCCTCTCCAGCCACAGCACATCTCTGAACTTCTACACTGCATTAGCTCCCAGCATGCTGTGTACATTCCAAACAGTATTCCAGGCTGCTTCTTGATGAACATTTTGGTATTTGCTCTTGACTTAGGGTTTAGATTTGGTGGCAAACAGAGCTGAGATAAAGAAATTCTCTGCTTGGACGGTCCATGAAGTTCAGCCAGCCTGTCTTGACACAGGTAGGATGCAACCAGAGCCAGCATCACCTTAAATCCCCCGTGCTTGTTAAAGATTTATGATTCAGCAAATCCCCCTGGAGCCTCGTGCTCAGTGGCAGCAGGAGAATGCAGTGTCCAGTACACAGCATACAATTTACACAGAAAACTGAATTATACTGGGTGCAACACAAGGAGTCACCAACTGTGACAAAATCCAAGCCTTTAAAGTGCACTGAGCCTATTTGCAATTTCTGTGTCTTAAAAAGCTGCAACTGCCCTATTATTAAAACCAGATTTCCACCAGATTCTGAGCAGCTGAGCAGAATTTTAAGGAAAATACAACCTTTTTGTTACACATTGGTGTTCAGGTGCTCTGAACATCAAACCTGCATCACTCACTGTTGTTCAAACACAAACATTTGCAGCTTTTGGTACTTTCAGGCTACGTGGATCTCCCTTGTTTAATTGCCTTAGAACACACATCAAACATGATTGAATGAGAAAGATAAGCCTTTCCTTTTTGAGGAAAAATTTGTTCTAAATTCCATTGAACGGGAAACTAAACCAATATGAAATGTTTCCCTTCACATGATCAAGCTATCACCAGCACTGAGCAAACAGATTGTGCTTTATCACCTGTTTTATTGTCTGTTTATGTACAAGCACCACTGCTATCGACTGGGCACATTCCTCAAGTCTCTGCAACATCACAGCCCCTCAACCATTTGATCTACAGGCAGAATTATGATAAAATATGAGAGGATTGATAGATTTCTCAGACAGAGAGGAAACATGAAGGGGAAAAAAGCAGAAAATTGTAAAATAAGTTTTCTATATATATCTTTATGCTTTAATTCTACCAAGTAAATAACTATTATGCTCCATTTGCTGAAAGTAGAATTGTAATTTGTACACATACACAGTAAGCTCTAACAGAAAATAGAATCTTTTATCACTTGAAATTGAAATAGAGACATTTTGTATAGAAGCCTAAAAAGCCCAACTACATACCTTTAGTGTATCCTAGCTGAACAGTATTAATTGCCATAAGAAGTAATTTTTTTCCACTCTGAGCAATATCAGGCAAAATATTTGCTAAGCAGATGAAGAGGTAGATAAAGTCTGTGTTACACTGTATGGCAAAAGGAAGAGACATTTCTTCATGCATTTTCCCAAAGGAATAAGGCTCACACACAGTAATTTAGAGAAGAAAAAATTGCAGGAGACTTTCTTATGAGAGGCTACATCTAACATCCAGTAAAGAAAATGGGAATTTCTCCACTGAGATCACAGGACTCTAACACAATATATAGAAAAACCCCGATGTATTTAACTTCAGCTCTCTGTAAGAGGCATACAGAAAAACCTCTTTTAATGATCAGAAACACTTATGTCTACCTCTAGCAATTATCATGCCAGGAATATGTTCTCTTTTTTTGGACACACTGGATTGCAACAAGATTGAGGCAGAAAACAGAACAGCCACTTTTCTGAATTACTACGGAAGTGTTCAGGGTATCACCTCTAGCAAGTGTCTCACAGCTATCACCTGTGCTTGTCTTAATGACAAAGATGAAAATGCTTCAAACAAAATCTGAGCTCAGTCAGGGTGTCAATCAAAAAAGCTTAGCCTAGGAGGGGAAGAAAAAAAAAAAAGCTAAAGGAATCTGCAATAAAATAGAGCATTTTTATTTGTTTCTGGGCTTCCACACAATATTGTTCTCCCATCCTAGTACTAATAATGAATCCCAATACAGGGTTTATTTGGACAAGTGCATGTAACCCTTCTGCCTTGTTATGAAAAGAAATTCTCCCTGAATTAAAGGAATGGGATCCTCTCCACAGAAACTACTCTATCTGAAAGTGCACAATTTCTCTGCAGTTTTTTCCTTCTGATATCAGGTTCATGTTTATCACATGTCTCAAGCAAAAGGACCATGCAGTTTTCATAGTTCACTTTTAAACTTTCATCGAGGTATGAACAATTTTAAATAGATTTGATTCTACTCATCAAAAGTGCAATTGGATTCTTATATTGTGTTTAGTAAAGAGAAGCTTTGGGGTCCAAATTAAGCTAAGTGTAATTGATCTGTGGGCAACACCAAAAAGGAAACCCTTCTGCCTTTCATTCTTTAAAGAGAAGACATTTGCCCAGGCATAAATCTTGTAACAAACTTAATTCCAAGCACATGCACTGCATAAAATATAAATAAATGTAGAAGCAGGTACAAGAAGGGAGGTCACTTGAAACATCTGGTGTTCTGTCTCTAAAGTTCTGTGGTACTGAGTTCTAGCTGTTATAACCAGTAAGATAAATTAAGAAAGAGTTATGAAAATTGCAGCCAGTTAGAGGAGAAATGGAAGCTCCACCTTCTAATGACACTGATCACTGTATCCTAATTAGACCAATCAACACATTTTGTATTTTTTATGTATTATGTATATGTGCACACACTAACACATATATATATCTGTATATATCTGTATATAGATATTTATATGTTATATATTCATATATTTATATATTATGTATAAATATATGAATATAAGTATATATTTATAAATATAAATATTTCTATATTTATAAGAATATATATATTTATATGAAAATAAGCCTATTACTCATAGATTGTGCACTATTCAAGTTATTAAAGTAAAAACCGTGCTTGCTTGAACAACACCACTTTCTTCTACTCTTTACATATTGTTTACACTGGGGAAATCACTTTCTTTAGGTAAACATTTCCTGATTTCTCCACATTTATGGGACTGCATTGTTGGAACCCAGGACATCTCTCTGACTGTCCTGGATGGCTCGAGCCCCTGGCGGGGGGCTCTGGGGCACTGGCCTGCAGCCAAAGGCACCTGTGACTTTGATTTTGACCCACGGAGCAAATTACCAACTTTGTGTGAAGAATTACAAGTCACAAAAGTTTAAGTAGCATAACAGTAGTTGTCACAGGGTGAAAAGTAGAATTTTGGGATGTTTAGCACGGGGGTTTGGAGTCCCAAGATGGAGGAATTTGGGCGTTCCCTGTCCTTCTTCTTTCTCCTTCCTGGCCTCCATCTTCTTGGTGATGGTGGCACATTTAGATTGGTCTAAAGTAGAAGTAGACAGTCTAACATAGACGATAGGTATTGGAAAATAATGATAAATAAAGTATACATAACTTGTAACATAAAATGTAGACACCAGCCCAGGGGTGGGCAGTGTGCCCCAGACAGACCTGCTAGACAGAACTCTGCGGGTCTGAGAGAAAATATTTTAGATAATAGATAATAAACAGCCTTGTGAACACGAGCTGAAGAATCCCGACTCTTTCTTTGACCATCAGGCTGTGAAAAAGGGACTCTGGGGTCATCCCGAACGCAGGAAACCTGAGACTGCATCAGGCTTTGCAACACAGTGAGGTTTGATTCCCCACACAAATGTTTCCTTGTGTAGAACAGCAAGGATAAGGATGGATTCCTCTGAAGGCACCTCCAGTCTTTTAGCTGGTTTCATTGCACCAGGAATGCTGGATATAAAGGGAGTTCCCTTCCCCCAAAGGCACAAAGCACTACAGTTCAATTTGTTAGACAATTTCACCAGTCCCTGGCCCCTTCTCAGACTAAGCCATGAAATGAGGAGTAGCCCAGAGAGCATCAGCTCTGCAGTTTGTGCTTTGTCTCAGAGGGTGAAGGCGTTCCCAGAGCCACAGCTGCCCATCACAGTCCGTCACTCACTGCAGAGCAGGGCTCCCTCCTCCTGACCCGGCAGCAGCCGAGCTCCAGCCTCATCACCAGCTTGCTCTGGACTCCTTCTACGTCAAATGTTACAGTGCACTGCTTGTCTTGGGAATAAGAATCATGAAATGACTTACTGGATAATTATGGCTTGAGAAGAAATGTGTTAAAAGCACAAGCTGTTTAAAGACAAAACCCCTACTTGAATTCACAGATAACTTATTTACTGTAAATGTTTGTGCTCTAATCAGTAAGTACTTTAGAAATCAATGTGGGCACACTGAAAATGTTTTACTCAAGAGATGGAATTATCTTGGGACACCTCAAGACTGTGGAATAAATCTTATAAACTAAGAACTATCATAAATATTTTCAGCTTTCAAGAAACGTCCTGCCACAACCAGCAAGCGTGGGGCTGTGTAAGCACCTGTGCTCCTTCCTTCCACACCCTCCTGCCATCAGCAGCACGGCTGTGCACTTATGCTGATTATTGTTTTACCAGTTCCTTTGTTTTTACAAACACATCCCATAGGAAGCTACAATTCAAAGCAAGGGAATTTGCTTTAACTCGTTCCCCTCCTAAAGAGGAAACTCTGTGGAAGCTGTGAACTGTGGTTTTCCATGGACCTGCAAAGCAGAAGATGGGTACCAGGCAGGGCTGAAGAGGCAACATCCCATCCAGTGCCACCCCTGCCATGGCAGGGACACCTTCCACTGCCCCAGGCTGCTCCCAGCCCCAGTGTCCAGCCTGGCCTTGGGCACTGCCAGGGATCCAGGGGCAGCCCCAGCTGCTCTGGGCACCCTGTGCCAGGGCCTGCCCACCCTGCCAGGGAACAATTCCTGATTGCCAATATCCCATCTAGCCCTACTCACTGCCAGTTTGAATCTATCAAAGATGGAAGGAAAAAAAATATTGTATAGGTAGGAGGGTAACTTTTTTTTAACTGCTTTAAACACATCCAATAATGCATAATGCACTTATTCATTTTAAGGTATCCAAACACATTAAACTAAAACTTGTGAGTCATTTGTTCATGACAAAGCTTTTAATGAAAAAATTTCACTGCATTTTTAGGGACATTATTCAAGACCAAAGTATTTCTTTCTGTGAATTTCAGATATTGTTCTTGTGGGTTTCTAAAACACAAAGTCTTCCTTCAGTATGAGACTTTAGAAAAAAATCAGTTTAAAAGTTTGACAAAAAATTTAAAAAATAATTTGAATTAAAAACAACTGTTTTTCCACAAATACACTTTGTATTTCCAAAGAACACAGGTAGCACTCCTTCTCCACCTCCCCTTGACATAAAATGTCTGTGAATAAGAAAATAGTCAGCTTTTGATTTCATGACCAGCAACCACATTTTTAAAGAGATTTGTTGAAGTATCTCCATCATAAAATACATATCTGAATTCCAACACAGCACCAAGTTTCACAGCTTAATAGAAATTATTGTTAAAATTCTCATTTTGCAAATTTAGTGGGGGGATTCGAAAGAGATTCACACTTTTAAAAATGTGACAGTGACAGACCATAAAAGGGGGAAAAATTATCTTACTCATTGGGTTAAATATTGCTTGTATGCCTGCAATCCCTGCTGCACAAAGCACCATGAGATCTTTTTGATAAATATCTAGATATTTTGTAAACACAGCAAATATCCAGCATACAACAGTAAAATTTGTACCTGGAGAGGAACCCAGCAGGACTCCAATTTTCAGAGCTGTCCTGCAATTAAACTTTTAGTCTTTACATCAATAATAGCACTGAATATTGAGCTAGATTGCCATGCAATAATTAGCTTTAAAACAGGGCTGGTGTTTCTGAATGCTTTCTAGGCTGTAGCTGTGAAATCCTGGGTGATGTTATTTAGCACATGCACACAGCACATTGGCAGCTCCTCCCTCCCGGTGAGGGATGGCCATGAGACCATTATTGTCAGGATGATTGCTGCTAGCTCTCTCCTCCATTAGTGAAATGGGCTGTTCAGCTGTGCTGCCCTGGCCAGGATCCTGGCAGTGAATGATGGCCACTACAGATGTTTTATGCATCTGTCTTAATGAACAGCCAAGACAGGGAGATAACAACTTTTAAGAAGAATGCCAAATAACATTTTGTTTATTCACTGCTACACGTTTCTGGTGCTTTTGCTTATGACAGGACACCTTTTACATTTTTGAGCACGGCATTGCAGAAACAAACATTGGAGGTGGAGTAGAAGATGTAGAGCAATAGCAGAGATAAAGTGGAATAAGACACCAGCTTTAACACTGCCAGAGAACAAAGGGCTGACGTGTTGAGTAGGCAGGTTACAGAGGAAAGTCCCTGTCCAAGATAATTACATTTTGCACATCAGCTTTGGGCTGGATAAAATAGTCCTGGGTTTGCTTGTGTATCATGACTCCAAGATTTGAAACAAGTAAAAGGATGAAGGAAATCAGCAGTGCTGTCATTTTCTTCCCTGACACTAATGCACAGAAAAAGAGAACATGTTTATATGGTGTGACTGACACAAGACTTCAGCTTTAAGGGAGCATAACCATTTATCCTTGTTTACAGCAAAAGAGAAGGATAAGGAACTGCTCTGTGATAGCAGAGGCAGAGCTTTCATTATCAAACACAGCTTACCCAGAAACTGAAGCATGTGTGTTTTAGAAACAAACAAAAAACAAGACTGGGAAAAGTATTTCAGGAAAGTGAGAGAACAGATCCACAATCCCTCATCTCCAAAGGCACCACAGTGTAACAGTAACTCTGGCCATGCCACACACACCCCAAAGACACACAAGTTATTTAAGAAGCAGGGTTTGAATCAGTGGTTTCACCCTTTGCATTCTGAAGAGATTCTGAGAGAGAAGTTCACCTGCTTCTTGATGCTTCTATGAAAGTCAAGAAGTGAACTCTTTTTGATGAATAAAGGTCCTCTTAGAGATCAGCAATCCAAATTCAATTTCAGGCAGTCACGACAATTTGCCTTCCCAGAAAGATCTTGTTTTGCATTTCCAGTTTTGTTCTGAGCCTTTTTTGAAGCAGGTTTGGTTTTTACCAGCTGCTGAGTTTCACTGCAGCAGTGCCTCTATTGATTAGGACAAGAACACAAATGAATTAGGAATAGAAGAGCTGATTTAAAGTGGGAGGCTGTAACTTTATTAACTTCTATCACAAGCAGAGATATTACACTAAAATGTTCTTGCTTGGTTCAATAAGTTGCTAACAGTGTTCCAAACCAAATAAAGATCCAGCCTAGGCCCTCAGATCATCAGGTCTTCCACTATTAAAAAGGAGGAAAGCAAATGCAGAAGAGCTGTCTGAATCAGAGAGAATGAAAAACACCTCTTTAAATTATTGTACCAAAAAGATGGTGCTCATTATCTCCTCAATATCCTGTATTACATTGGAAGTAATCTGTTATACTGCAAGTAAACCTGTTGCTAGCTGAGTTTACAACTTCCCTCTCCCTGGAAGCCTGGCTCTAAACATCCAGCCTGCTGTAAGAGGAGACCTTGGAGATGCAGGATCCCTGGAAAAATGCATTCCTGGTTGTGTCTTAGCAGAGCATCCTGGGAATGCCACAGCTGTCTTTAACCCAGGGCAGGGAAGGTGGTGCCTGTCCCACCCAGGGACACACAGGAGAGGCAGACAGGAGCAGCTCTGCTCTCCTGGACCAGCAGCTGGCCAGCAGTGAGCAGGTGCCTCTGAAATAAAGTGGGAAAGGACCTCAGCCAGGACTGCAAGGTTCATTTCCAGGGATCAGCCTTCTCCCTGCCTGTGTGATCACAGGTCTGGACAGACAGGGGGATTAAAACTGCCCTGGCACCTGCACACTGGCACTGGGAGGGCTGCAAACCCTGCCACACGCTGTTCAAACACACACAGAACTGTCCCAGCTGACTCCAAGGATACACAACATAACTTCTGAAACATCACAGAGTTTTTAACCACATTAACAATTGCTCTCTGACACTTCAACTTGCAATTTTAAAGAAATATATATACATATTCCTTCAACCTCTATGGTTCAAACAGAACCAATGAACTCTGCTTGTAGCAGAAAGCAGATTTTCTGCAGCAAGAAACCACTGCTGTGGTATCAGTTATTTATATTTGCATGACAAACAGTTGCTGGCTCCTTGCCAAACGCGTTGGTGTTGGAACATTTGGTCCAAACAGTGTGTCTGCCAGCTCAGGACTGTGCTGAATCTGTCACCAGGCGTTAGAGAAATGTGTCACCCTTGACAGCCTGCATGTGGATGGTTTGAACCACGATGAGGGCGAGGGACTGACCACCATGCAGCCTGTCCTAGGATTGCACACACTTCCCACGCACACAGAAATAGTGGGGGCAGCTCTAGACCCATTTCTATTTCCTGACTGTGGGTGTTGTACTGTTGCCCACCACTCTGAATATTATTTCAATTCCATGCAAGCAACAAAAGTGGGCCAAAGCAACCAAAAAAATCCCAAACAAAATAAATGGAATGAAACCCCAACCCCGCACTCCTATGTCAGCAACTCAAAATCTGTTGCATAAATTAGGATATTAAATACCACAAGCAAGTTCTCCAACTGCCTTCCCCTGAGACTCTGCCACTACAGGGCACCTATTCCCTGAGTCAATGGATGCAAAATGAGCAGCTCAGGCAATGAAATCCTGCAATCAAAAAGAGCCACCAGGGCTCTCACCAGTCACTCTTGTGTGTCTCTTCACTGTGTGATGCCAGCTGTACTAAAATCCACTCGTTTAGCCTGTGCTGGAATCACAGGGATAATTCTGAGGCTCTTCTGAGGAGGCTGCTCTGTGTTTCACTGAGGCTCTGACCTTCCTCCCTCTGAGCTCAGTAGGGGTTGGCTTTCAAAGAGAGAACCACTGAGCCCAAAGGTACCCACACTACAGGCAGCACCAGAAAAACACTAGTGGTATTCCAGTGATTCGATGGAAAACTTATTTGTGGTGCCTCACTGGAATGCAGAAAATCATTCTTTACAAAGCAAATAGAGTGAATTGTAATAATTGAAAACAGCATGAGCTCTAACTGTTAATTTGGGGAAAGGGATCTTGAAATCTGAACAGTTACCATCTGAAGTAATGACAAAGAATTTACCAGCAATTTATAGAAATACCAACCCAACGTAACAGGGATTTAACTGAGCAGCAGATGGAAAGGAAAAGAGTTGTCTCTGCTTTTGCAGAACTGCTTAGCACAAATGAAGCCAGCAGGGTATCTGCTGAGTGACATCACACTTGGATAATAAATAGATCTTCCCTGGCAAAATTATGACCCAAAAATGTAACTCACTTTTTGAAAGTTTAGAAAACATATATAAACAGTATATTTAGTAATTCTTATTTGTCCTGTTTTCTGGAATATTAAAAAGTGACTTCCAAAAACTTATATTTGTACCTGCATACTGTGTTCTGGACACTCATTCTGGCAAATTTAAACACTTTTTTCCTCAGCTTTAAAAAAAATTACCTATATTGTACTTTTTTGTTGTTGTTTTGTTTCCTTTTGGGATGCTTAGCATTGAAGTCACTACAAACAAGTGACTGTCCTTATCAAAACAGAAGACTTAACTTTGCTTGGAGGTTTCTGAAGCTTAATTTCTACTTTCTATACACTCACGATCACTGAAGTCATAAATATATGACTGGCCTCACTTCAGTCAATTATGGCAAAACTATGTGTCTGCATCTGCTTTACCCTAATCCTCAACATAAATGTGCTTAAGCATGGGAATTAACCTGCTGAACCACACTTAATTACATCTGGGGAAGAAAAAGACAGTTCAGAGCCGGTCCTGGAGGTCGGGTCCATATTCCACACAAACATCAGTCCAGCAGGAGGGCTCTGCTGGGCCCTGAGGTGGTTCCAGGGGGTGGGTACAGCCCAGGAGCCAGGCTGTGATGCTGCAGGAGACAGCAAGGGCTGGCAGCCACAACAGAGCCTGTGCTGGGGAACAGCTGAGGACACAGCTCCCTTCCAGCCCAGATGTGCCAGACAAAAGCTGCTGCCAAGTTCCCTGTGCCTGTTCCTCTTCTCACAGCTCTGTCTCTGAGTGCCATCCTCCCTCAAACGAGCAGGGTTGCTCCAGCCAGTTTCTGGAGGAGTCTCTCCAAACCCAGCTTGCTGCCTGGAACGGGGCAGGGAGCTCTCCAAAGGGCAGCTGTGCTGCTGGGGAGCACAACTGGCCCTGCAGAGGTGAGCAGGGGGGTGCAGGGCATCACTGGCAGGAGATCATTGCTTCCAGAGGCACAGGGAGCCACAGCCTGGCACAGCTGTCTGTGCCTGTGATGCCTTGTGCAGGCTGCCCTAGAGCAGAGGCTGGACTGAGTTACAGAATAAAGTAGGGATTTACCAAAAGGCCTCAATGGATCCACCTTGGGCAGCACAAGAGCCCAGCCAGGGCTGCACCCAAGATGAACCAAAATGGTCACAAAATGCACGAGCGCTCACGGGGTCTCTCACTGTGATCAGTTCTGCTCCATGTGCAGATTGCAGTTCATTGTCCAATTCCAGCTTTAGCCCATGCACTCCCATCCTGCATGTTTCACAGAATTCACAGAATCACTGGGTTGGNCCCGAGTCTCCTTTTCTCCAGGCTAAACAACCCCAGCTCCCTTTTTCTCTCTTCAGCCCACGTTGTTTGTGCTCTTGGGCCTGAGATTTGGATCATTTGTCCTTGGTCCCCAGCTAGAGCAGGAATTGTTTTGTCTCCCTGCTCTGAGAAGAGAGCTCACCATCCCCTAATATGAAGCTCAGAACTACACACTAAAGCAGCACAGAATCTGAGAAATATAAAAGCTCAAACTGAAGGCATCACCTGTGCCTGCTGATGAGCTGGGAGCCAGCACAGCCCAGCTGGATAAGAGCTACAATCCCCAGCCGTCTCCTCTCCCACCGCCCCCAACCTCCTCTCATTTCCACTGAGCCCATCCCTGTGAAAAACAGGCTGCAATAAACCCAAGGCAAAGAATTGGTAAATGTTTTACTGGTCTTTTCCCCTGGATTTTAATGATTTTACTGTCCTTACAATTTTAAAGTACTTTCCTGAGAATCCTTTGAATTATTCATCCATTGTGCAGGAAGGCCAATGTAGAACACCACTAAATATTATGCAGGTACTGAATGGGGAAGTGCTTTGTCTATTTGCAATTGTGTTATTTAAACAGAATTCTTATTAGCAACAAAACATGACCACTAGCAATAAAACACCTCTTTTTTGATATCTAAGGGTTCACAAACTGTTTCAAAATGCACCACACTCAGTGTTATGCTGGTAAAATTACACTTTGCCTCTCCACCTAACAAGCATTTCCATTAAACATAGCATTCTCAGCGAGATGTTTTCTCAATGGCAAATACTTTGATTGACAAAGGATTAAATTACTGCTGAGCCTTTCGTGATTTATGGCTCTTAACACCTGTTAGGCGTTAAATTTACCTTTTCACATCTCTGCTGTGCAAGATATCTGCTCCCACTTCATTAAGGTCCTGTGTTTTAGACCAGTGATGACACTTCAACACAAAAACTGATGCCTTTTTGAATATAATACTGAGAGGCTTTTTAATAAATTTATCTTTAATGATTTCACAGGCTATTTTTTGTCTCACAGAATGGATTCAAAGAAGGAATTTTTGAAGAAGGCAGTGCTGAATTTGGTGTTTTTCATGTTGCCCCCTGCAATGTGGCATGGTGAAAAAAAAGATACTTTTTGCACTAACAAAGTGTCTATAGACATTGTGTCTGAATAGCAATGGCAAAATATATTGAATTCAACATCTAAATTTCAAGGAAGGATTCTCTTAAGGGCAATGAATTACACCTAAAAGAGGTTCAATATATATGTGCAATCAAATATAGCATATAATTAAACAAAAAATATTTAATCATCATCCAAATTTTCTCTTAAAGAAATTTATTACAGTGCTGCAGTAGCACAGTTAAAAACCACTGAGACTATCAGAGCATCACAGTGTATTTGTACAGGCAAGAAGTGCTCAAATGTTTTAATATGGTGCTGTGCAGTAATAACTTCAGTGTGTTCCCAAATCACAGAATTAATTTACAGTCCTTTTGCAAAACTAAATGGATTTAATATAGTGATCATAAATTAACACTAGCAATTGATGTAAACAGGTATCTGAGAGAGATTCCCTTCAGTTCTGTACCTGTTTGTGGTGTGATAAACCAGACTTCAAGGTATTACAGCAGAGAGGCAATCTGTTTAATATGGGAAACAGACTTGGAGGCAGGGAGGTGACCTGTTTGCAGAATTCTCCTAAATCCCAGGACAATTATTAGAGAAGCACTTCTATATTATCTTGACAAAGGCGGTGGAACGTGGCACTGTGGTGATGTGACTCCTGGAGAAATCTTTTAATTAAACAAATGCAAAGGGAAAGGTTAAGTGAAAAATAAACAGCTCCTAAACAGGCATGATGAAAAGAGCTTAACCCACATCAAAGGGGCAGGAGATGGTTTCAGTATTAAATCAGACCTCGGGAGTTAAGCTGGCCAGGAGGAGCCTCAGAGTCTTTTCTGAAGTGCACTTCTGTGTGACTCAGCCCGTTCTTGCTCACAGCCAGGATATCCAGAGACTCCATAAAATACATATGCAAGTTTCCAACTCCACATTAAGCCACAGCAACTTGCTTTCCATTTCCTTGTTTTGGAAACATTTTTAAGACAGCTGCAACCCACTGCTTCAAGATTCCAGACTGGAATCTTGCAACTGGAAAAACTGCATAAAACCTGCAGGAAGCCCAGACCAAATTCAGATTGGGTGGTTCTTTTTTGTGTGTGCCTTCTCTGTATTCTTTGGACAAGCAGTGAACCAAAACCAGCTGGTCAGCTTGCACAGGCAGGACATAACTCTGGTTCTGAGGAGGAGGAGGAGCTTTCCACCCGCTGCAAAAGAAGCTGGCATCCACACTGCCCAGGTGAAAGCTGCTGCTTCACTAAGGCCTTTGGAAAATCACTCAAAAGGTAGTAGGAGACTTTATTCCTCCTATTGAGAGTCTACCCCATTTCTTCTTTCTCTATAAGAGAACATGCAAAATTAAATCCAGTGAAGAACTGTTGGAAATACAACTTCTCAGAGACCTGAGAGCCTCATGCTCATGAGTGTGGTGACAGCCCCAACAAACATGCACCTGCAGTCAGTATTTCCTGCTATTTCAACCAGTTCTAAGTGGTTTGTCTGTCATTTTGTATAATTTAGTGCCTCATCCTCCTAAAATCCATACCACCACTTCCTTAAATCCTACTGGGAACACACTCTGCATTTTCAAATGTGAGAAACCTTAATTGGAAACACCAAATGTGCCTTTCTAAATCTCATCCCAGTAGACAAGAGACCAAGCAGATTCCAAGCTGGATGTGTGCACCAGAATTAAGATTTAAAGGAAATTTATGTGCTTCAATCTGCAAGAGCAACACTCAGAATTCCCATCTACTCCCTTCAAGCAAGTACATTTTCACCAGTAATATTTCAGGTGTTACAGACATGATTTTCTGGTGAGAAAAGTTAACCTAAGTTATAGCAAGGGTGCCTTTGTTTGGCTTTTACCTCAGCAACATTTGTCTTCTACATTAACATTTTTCACTAAACTAGAGAAGGGGATTCTCTCTCCTCCTGGCCCAGCACATTTGCCTCATGTTCACCAGGTCCAAGTAGAGGCACCTAAAGCATTTTACATTCTGCTGGGGAGCTCATCTGCTCCCTCTTCTAGCCAACAAAACTCTTTTTCACGTTCAACTTCTCTCCTGGCCACAATTTCCAGGTGGTTGGGTTGCAGTTTGACTGATCCCCTGCTGAGGATCAGTATATTAACCCAGAATTATGATTTTTCTGCAGGAGGAAGTGGGGCTGGGGTTGTTTTTCCTGGGGTTGACTCAGCTCAGTGAGTGGTCAGCAAAGCACCAGGCACAAGTGACCATGCGACTTTGAAAGTGATAAACAGACAGCTCTGGCTTTAGCTGAAAAGGAATATTTAGATATTCCTGTTGCTATCTAATGGGTAACATTAGGTTCTTCTCATTCTTTAAGGTTTTTATATCAGCTCTCCAGGTTTCTTCATTATCTGAGCACCTTTATTTGATACCTGAAGTGTCTAGTTCCAAACCCAATGACGAATTATGAATAATGCTGGCTATATTTATAATACATCCAAAATCAGATAAAAGATGTAAAAAGAAACAATAATTAGTTTTATCACCTGTTTTTTGCTGCGAGGCAAAGAATTTATCAAGCTAAGATCAAAAAAACAGTCCTCTTAAAAAAATAAATATTGTTCTTAAAAGAGATATTGATTTGCCATATCTTCAAACAGTATAAACCAGGAAATAATGCTGCTAATGAAAACATCTAAACAGCCTAAGGTACTTGACCTTTCCCAAAGCTCACTATAAATAGCTTCCAATACTGAGGCTTGCACTCTGCAACTGCAGCAGATTGATAAGGAACAACAGCAATGCAGAGGGAGCAAAGCAGGTTATGAAACACTGTCCCCTGTTTCAGACAGCACAATGTAAACCACTCCTGTTAATGCACTGAGAATGCCAAGGTTACGTGGCTGAATTCAGTCCTGTGATGAACGAGTGCAAAGGATGGCAGAAATGTGCTGGGATAAACAAAGAGCAGAAACATCTCTTGTTTCTGCAAGAGAAAGTTGCATTTCTTTTGAAATAGCCTGGGTTTTTTGATAATTCTCTAAACAGCCTGGGAGCCTGTGCTAAGTGACTTTAGGCAGCACCTTCAGTAACACAAAGCTCAGCCCAAGCAGACAAGGCCATTTGGTAAGGAGAGATACAATAAAAAAATTATTAATAAAAAAATCTAGGGTAGAATGATATTTTTAGAGTTGTACTCTGTCTAAACATAGTGTTCCATATTGCTATGAAGCAATCTTTTCTATAGTGAACCCACTTTCAGAAAGAAGATGTTTCTTCTGATTGCAAAAAACCCACATAATTCATAATTCCACATCAAGAGCAGTATAGAAAGTGGTTTTATTTCTTAAAGGTAACTACTTTCTCTCTTTTGGTTTAAAAATTATCCAAAAAGCATGGTATAAATAGAGGTAAACCCTGCTGTTATCTAGGTAAAACCCTTCCACAGCATTTTAGTATTCCCAATATTGCCCCAAAATTAATTTCTAAGGATTAAACAAGTTGGGCCTTTCTAAATATTGACCTAGTCACCAATGTTTTACTTTTTCAGAATTCATTAGACACTGACATGGCTCACTTAGGAACCAAAACACCTGATCTATTCAGTATCCTATGAACATTCCCTGCCAGCCTGGGGCTGGGCGTTTTTTAGCTCCATAATTCCATTAGAAAATGTTTCCAGTGTAGTTGTGATGTCTTTGCATATGAAGATCAACATCTTACACAGATAATAGAATCTGAATGCTAATTTCTCCTAAAAACAACCACTAGTACGAGAATCATCAGGCCTGGCTGAAGTATTAACTGTGTTCAAACCAGCGTTGTTCCTTTACACGTTTCTAAATGCCAATAAACTACCTTAGTCCCCACAGGTCTGTCATAATTCATGCATGAGATTATCTCATTTTACTACTCTGAAATATGTTCTGAATACAATTCTTGTTTCATTTCTCCTGGGAAAAGGGAGAGGTTACTACTTCAAACTGCTTCATCTGAAAAATTTCATAATTAACTCAATGTTAATTCTGTGCTACAACACAAACATAATCACGTTATTAAATTAATATTTAATTATAAAATAATCACTATGCAATATAAAGGGTAAAAAACAAATTACAGAATGATTACAGGGTAATTAAATATTTATCATTGAAACATCTGAGTGACAATTTGTGACCATAATGTGCTGAGAATTTTGTCCACAGCAAACTGCTGTGAACCACAGTCAGTCTCTTTCCTTATATTTTACACTCAGATTAATAAACCAGGCTTTATCATCTCTGTGTGAGAGTAACCATGGGTTTTTACTCAGCTATATTATCCTCTGTGAGTAAAAACAGAACTATTACTCCAGAATTTTGCTGTTCACTCAAAAGGAGTAACTGAGCTACTTTTTATAACTGTTCATTAAGAATATCATGGAATACAAATGTTTTCTTTTCCTCATCTAAGTTTGTAAAAAATAAAGGAGAACAAAAGGCCTGAAAACCTCTGAGGTTTAATGAAGGGAATGAGACAAGAACTCCTCCATGATCAGGTATTACCACACCTAAAACCCCCTGGGTTCAGCCTAACCCACTTCAGATATTCTAAATTTGAGTGAAGTTTAAATTTGAGCTGCACAGTCACACTCCCAGCTGCCCTGGCAGAATAAATCTCCTTCCTCAGGCACAGCCACCAAGCCCAGGCACAAACATTTGCATGCACAGAGCCCTTGCCTCACCTGAAACGCTGGGCTCAGACACCAGCAGGGCTGCAATTCTCTGTGCCTCACCCAGGGAATCAACATTAAAGTTTTCACAGGGAAGTTTCCTCCCAGGAGCTGCTTCTTGTAGAGACGAAGAGAGGAGCAAACATGAGAAGAAAGCGAGCGTGTTACTTCACTGCTAAAAACAGCTTCCCTTGAAATTTCACTGAGTGATGATCTAAAAGAAAGCCACGATCCTTAGGGTTGGGATCTGAAGGTTAACCCTGAGCAGAAGCTGTATGGCTGGAAAATAAAAATGCCCCAGAAAAAAAGATGCTAAATTTACCATAGGTGTAATACCCAATCCTAAAAATAAAGGTAAAAGTATTTCTGCCACTGCCATGCAATGAACAGCTCATTCTGTGCCCAAAAATGATCTTTTTATTTTTGTTCTGCAAGCACTGGTGATGGCACAGAGATATCACTAATCAACTTTGTTCTCCAAATCTAGTGACAAAGATAAATATTCCCAGAGAATTTCTGCTGTGAGGGTCTCCAGAAGAAGGCTCTCTCTTTGCTTTGTCTATTCTCCCTTTCGTTTTTTTAGCACCAAATCTAATTTACTTGGGAAATTGTGGAAAATGATCAAAACAGCTCAGATTTCACCCCTACTGAATAGCAAAAAGCCAATTCTTTTACAGCATTTAAGTTTCCAAATTGAGAATCTTGTATTCCTACAAGATGTTTTATTGTGAGAGTGTAAATGAAAACAAGGATGCCCAGAAAAAAGAAAAATCACACTTGGGAAAGGTAAACTTCTTCAAAGAACTCTCCACAGCAGGTTATCAATGGAATCTAATGGAACTTCCTAGGAAGAGCAGTTCTGAGTGAATTGCTGCAGGAACTAATTACTGCAGAGTAAAATGACAGCACACAGTGCTGAGGAGGTCTGAAGTTCCTGACACAGTTGGCCTGCTTGTTACTTAAATGAAAGAGCTGGATAGGAAACTTCACGTCAGTAAGGAGGACAGAGAAGTGAAGAAGTATTTTCTTGAGATGAAACAGAACGTAACAACATAAATCAAGAAATTAAAATCAAGCCTGGGCTAACTGCAAGTTAAAAATCAATTTGTCTGGGCTAGAAGAGTTCCTTCAAACATGGATATGAAAAAATTCAACGTGAATGAAATTCTGAAATGAAATAATTGAACACTACAAAACCTTTCTGCAGAGATTCTTAGAAAGAAAGAAAATATTCCTAGCTTAGCTACATGTTAATATTGCTGGACAGCAATAAGTTTAAGACAACTGATGCCTCCACTATAAATTCATACCTTATCATTAATACCATTAATAAGACTGACAAAGCAAAGAAATCGAGTAACAGGTTGAAAACATACATTGGAAATAACTTCAATAGCAAAAGTAATTTTCCTGGCACAATCTCTGCTTAGTCGAAAATGAGTAGAGCTGAGGAAGGAATACCTGATGTACAGTAAGGAAAGCTTAAAAAATTTGCCATCTGAAAAATAACATAGACAAAGATAAAAGCCAGGCCTCCATATGGTAAGCTTAACTCATTTAGTATTTTATTAAAAATGTGGTTAGGATGTTTTTGTTATGATGAGAGTGTTTAATTAGGGAAAAGAAGAAGGATGGGTCTTTGTAGGGTATGGGATTCCAGAATCCCATTCCAATCCATTGGAATTCCCATTCCAATCCATTGACTGTTCACAGCCACAGCCTCACTCTGCCCAGAGGGGAGCCCTTCCAGACCTGTTTTGAAATCCTGGATTGACCATAAACTCACCCTTTACCTGGCTGGCTC
Organism: Hypocryptadius cinnamomeus; assembly: GCA_013400635.1. NCBI lineage: Eukaryota > Metazoa > Chordata > Aves > Passeriformes > Zosteropidae > Hypocryptadius > Hypocryptadius cinnamomeus. Next base: position 49,649 of record VYZP01054751.1, read on the forward strand.
CACCAGGGTTAGTCATTTATTCAGACACCTTTGTACTTGTTGGGCATTAAACATCTTTTGCTTATGCCAGCACAAACCTACAGCAATCTTGCTTTACATCAGCACGAGACAGAATGCAGAATTTAACACCAATTACAAACTGGTTCTTCTTTTAGCTGTTGCCAAATAGCAAGGAATTATTTGTTGCTTCCTAGGTACCTTGGTGATTAATGAAGTTTAAGAAGGGCACCTTCACTAATAATATGTGCCTCACATTGATCATGTTTCCAGCAATCATTAGTATTCATTAACAGCAGTCAACTTCTTAATTCCTTTTTGCTTAAGTCCAAATTATTGCAAGTTATTTACAACACCCTGTAGGAAAGAACAAAGCTCTCACAAAATCTTAATGGCTTATTCCCAGATCCTCATATACCAGCACTTCTGGGAAATACATGCACACTGCAAAAATATCCTGGCTGATAGTCCAGAGAATTAACTGCACATAAAACTCTCTGGACAGAGTAAGCAGAAGATAAACTTGCATCAGGCACATGGCAGAAATACAGGATACAGGAAGGTAAAATAACTCACTTGCTCAGATCTGATTGTCTTCTATAAATCGCCCACTGCAGCCTTTTCCTTCTCCAGGTGGTCTGGTGCAGTGTCTTTGGATAATTACAGCTCAAACCATCCTACAATTTGTCTGCACAATCTCACCAGAAAGCTCCCAGGCCAGTTCCATACCAGGAACTCTCCCAATGTGCCTATCAATTTACTTCTTGCTTCTTGCAAACCAATTCTATTTTAGAATCATAGAATCACAGAAGATGCTGAGTTGGAAGGGACCCATCAGGACCACCCAGTCCAGCTCCTGTCCCTGCCCAGAGCCCCAGCAATCCCCCCTGGGCATCCCTGGCAGCCTCAGGGCTGTGCCCATTCCCTGGGAGCCTGGGCAGTGCCAGCACCCTCTGGGGGAGCAGAACCTTTCCCTGATATCCAGCTGTTCCCTGGGTGCTGTCCCTGGCCCAGGGAGCAGACATCAATTCCTGCCCCTTTGCTTTCCCTTTATTTAATTGGGAATTTCAATATTTTTGCCCAAGCTGAGTATCTCTTGCCTGTGACAGTGACTGGTAAAGATTTACCCTCTTTATCTCACTCCAAAACTTTCTTATTTTTTCTTATAGTTTTTTCTTATAGTTTTTTCTTATAGTTTTTTCTTATAGTTTTTCCACCAATCCAGTTGAGGAGCAGGGGTGAACAAGAAGCTGGGTGAGCATTTGTCTGCAATCTCTGTCTGCCCAAAGATTTCCAGCATTTCTTATTCACAATGGTGCCATCCTATTATTTCAGAACCTACTTTGAGATATTCCTACATGTCCCCAACCAGATTCTTCATTTTACAATCTGTGTATAAAAAGTATTCCAAATAATATCCATGCATCCTTCTTATCACTTTTCTCTTTTGATTTAAATATTCAAATATTACAAGGCAAAGCATCAGAGCTCTAAGATTTATGAATACATCACCCATCTGGCAATGGTCTGAGGTTCCTAGCTGCAGTAGAGGAGTAAATCTGAAATTATAATTCCTTCAAAGACCGTCAGGATGACATAAATTTGCTAAAATCTGTAACATTTTGTGAAGTGCACTGGAAACATTGCATGCCTCAAGATACAATGTGTATATACCCTGTATCAGGAGTTCAAATATAGGAAAACAAGTGAAATCTATGATAATTTTTCCACTGAGGGACATAAGAAAAATATAATGCCATAAACACAGAGACTGCCTTTTGGAGAGTTAGTTTCTAATTCCTCTATTGGATTGAAATAAAAGGGAAATGTTGTGGTTCACAACTGTAAAACGCAAATGTACAAGAAAAACACAGACCTCAGGTGAGGAGAAATGTGTTGAAGAAGAAATAGTTGACTGCATTTGAAAATACCAGATATTTCTGCTGGTGTGTCATTCAGGAGAGATTGTTCCTTTCTTCCTCAGGTGAACTTCCTGTGCAATAGGAGAACTAAACAAAAGCTTTAATAACCCTGTCTGCAAACACTCACATCCTCTTGCCATTTGTGGTTTTGCACTTCTGGTGCCTCATGGGGCATTCTGGAGACATCTCATTGATGTTCAGGCCTGCCCCACCAGCCCCAGGTCCACTCATATCCACAGAGGTCTGTGATGTGCTGCAATCCTCCAGCCAAGGAATTTATTGTCTCTCCCACTCCAGGCTCTCTTCTCTCCTTTCACTTCAGAGCAAGAACAGCACAGGAATGAGGAGAGCAAGGTTTGGGTGTAGGCTTTGGCAGGAAAGGCTGAAAACCCTTCCACACTGTGGAGATCAGCCCTGCTAATGATGCCTTGTGAAGGCTGACCTAGAACA